>PVIY010033957.1:0-27585 GCA_004026745.1 Myrmecophaga tridactyla | reverse complement strand
ATCGCAGTCTTGAAGATGAAAGGTAGTTCCACTTCCATTATCTTCCTTTGTCCTCACACCAACTCAGTGGTTTAAGTCGGTAAATTTGTTTCTGTTTTACAATGATCAAAGTCATTCCTTTGGAAGCGATTTGTCTACTGCTTTATGTGTTTCTCAGGCTTTCACTAGCTTCTGGGAAAAGATGGCCAGTGGCTCACTGTGTTTATTAAACTGTGTAAGTAGCTTTCTTGGCTTGTCTTAAGGGCAAAATAATTATATTATCCAAACCCTTTAGAACAGCTTTTGTCTTTTGACAGTAACTTCATGCTTCGTAGCCCTTTTAAACATTAACTAGATATTCACTGACATTCTTAGTTTGCCTTCCAGTAGCAGGATTGGGAGGTTTCTGACCTGGCATCCTTCATTCCTTTGCAGCCTGATATTGAGATAGCTTGGGCTATGAGAGCAATGCAGCATGCTGAAGTCTACTACAAGGTGGGTTGTGTGTCTTCATCATTATTATGGACAATTAAATATATAATTGTAGTGTGTGGTGCTCTGGTTATCACTCTTCTCAGCCAGCTAAGTGGTTGTGTTTGGGACATAATTTTTGTTACTGCAGAATCTTATGCACTAGAAGAGGAAGGTAGAAAGCTATTTTTTTTTTTTTGGCCATTAGGATTTCTGCTTCTTTGCCCAGTTTTCCTATGTCTTGCTAACTGGTACAATAGTGCCTAACCCTTGGTAAGCACTTATTAAATATTTGTTGAATAAATGAATGATCTACAAAGGGTAGCAACCAGGTAGTACTAGGGCCAAATGGGTTTGAATTGGTAGAAAGGACTGTAATATATTATGACTTTTTAAAACTGTGTCATAATTTCATCCTGGACTTAGGCTTTTTATACTTCCCAGTGAAATATTCTGCCTTGAGGACCATGTTTCCTTAGTATTTAGCAAATTAAATACTGGCATCTGTATGTTGTCTTATTGTCTGGCAGCTGATTTCATCAGTTGACCCCCAGTTTCTTAAACTCACCAAAGTGGATGACCAAATCTACTCTGAGTTCCGGGAAAATTTTGAGAATCTCAGGATAGATGTTTTGAACCCAGATGAGCTCAAGTCTGAATCTGCTAAAGAGGTAAGAATTCTCTCTCTTAAATATGACCTAGCATCTGACCAATCATTATTTATTATGAATACATTTGCACATATTCAGACTCTTTGTTTTAAGGAAACTACTTAAATAACGAGGGCTTTTAATTAGGTATAAGGAACTAAATAACTAAGTTATGAAAGGAAACTTTATCTGGTTTATGGATTTCTTATGTTCACTGGATATTTTTTTTCTCCTTTTTGCCCTGACCATCTCATCCCCACGCACCTGGACTTTGCAGAGGAAGATAAATTATTTTACCTATGTGAATAGGTTAGCTGGAAGGCTGGCATGGGGAAATGGTAAATATGGTACAAGGAGATATTTTGATTCTCTGGATTTAAGTTCATGGTATCACAGGCCACCCGTAATTGGAAAACATATGTTTTGCATTGCTTATTTCATTATCTTGTACTTTCCCAGGGCACTAAAACTTTTTCAGTTGGGAAAAAATTTCCTTGAGAGTATGCCCTTGGCTTATGAAGAATCTGTACATTTAAGTTCTAGCAGTCTTTGGAAAATTGGCACTACTGAATGGACTTTTTTCTTAAAGTCTAACTTTGTAATTTTGGCTCTTTTGTCTCATTTGTGCTTTAGTGGAATGAATAACAATTTTGTGCTGAACTGGCCAGTAACTTAAAAATGGAACAGAGTGTCTACTTAAGAAATCATATTTTAATTCTGTAGTAAAGGATTTAGTTTTTTTTTTTTTCAGGTTGAAATACTGTTCATGTTGGGAAATACCAGTCTAAACACACAGTAGAGAGCACAAAAACTTGCACAGTTTCACTCTCAGTGAAATTAGCAGTCAACCCCGATCTTGGTCTCTTCCACAATATTTATCTCACTGGGGAAGTGGAAGCTGGCTTGACTACTTCATCTTTCTGCATTTGTCAGCTAAGGCATCATTTTTGCTTTTGTAGAAGTGGAGGCCATTCTGCTTGAAGTTTGATGGAATTGTAGAAGACTTCAACTATGGTACTTTGCTGCGACTAGATTGCTCTCAGGGCTACACTGAAGAAAATACCATCTTTGGTGAGTTTCTTTGCCTATGTAATTATTTATGTATAAGGAGATTGAGTGGTCTGGTTTTACTGATAAATCAGTTACATGGATTGTTAGGGGTTCATCTTATTTGTTATATCTAAAGATCATGTTGCTACTTCTTAAGGATTGTGACTTAGTTAAGTATTTTCAACTTCATTTAACATAAAATTCCAGATCTGAAACTTATAATTGTACTTGAATGATTTACATTTTAGTCCAGCTTTGCCAATAGATTTCCTGTAGGTTTAAGGAAGTAACTGAGGCTAGGACCATAATTAGTACTATTTACCTTCTAGCCCCCAGAATACAATTTTTTGCCATTGAAATTGCTCGAAACCGGGAAGGCTATAACAAAGCAGTTTACACCAGTGTTCAGGACAAAGGAGAGAAAATAGCTGACAACCAAGGAAATAAAAGAGCTGACAGAAAAGGAGAAAATGAGAAAGCCAGCAATGGAGGAGAAAAAGAGAAAGAAGCCAACAAAGAAACCAACAAAGGTGGTGAAACGGCTTTATCAGGTGGACAGGGAACAGCACTCTAGAAGCGTTGATTCAACTGAGCCTATAAGAACCACACTGCTACCTATACAGATCCCTTTGGATAAATGTATGTTTTTGTGCAATTGAAGAGTGTGCAGAAAGACATCTTTCTAACCTAATAATTATTAGCTGTTCTGGTCATTCCCTTTTAGCAACTGCTTAAAGACTGTTAGTGGAGTCTCAGTTGATTGTTTCTTCGTTCTTACTACTGGTTAAGAAATTTTATAAATAAATTTCTTTCAGTTCATACAATTATCTATATCTGTTTTTGACTATAAAAGGTATTTAAAATTATTTGATACTTTTAGCCATGTCTTATATGAAATGTTTTATGCCTGTTTCTTAATTCTTGACACTCTTTCCTATAATGAACTTCCCTTGTTCCCTTATACCTAATGCATCAGTCAGGTTCCTCCAGAGAAAAAACACCAACAGGATATATGTGTGTGTGTGTGTGTATATATATTAATAAAGAGATTTGTTTAAGGAATTGGCTTACGTGATTGTGGAGGCTAAGTCCAAATTGTGTAGGTCAGGCTGGAGGCTGGAAATTCCAGGAAGAGTGATGTTGAAGCTTTGAGTTTGAAATCCATAGGGGAGCCACGTGACTAGAACTTGGAGAGCAGTAGAGGGTACAGTTTTTTGGGTTTTTTTAAGCTTTTTTTATTGTGAAAAATAACATATATAAAAAAAGCAATAAATTTCAAGTACCTTTTAACAAGTAGTTATACAACAAAATTTAAAGTTTGGTATGGGTTACAGTCCCATGATTTTTCATCTTTTCTTCTAGCTGCTACAAGACACCAGAGACCAAAAGAAATAATCAATATAATGATTCAGCAGTCATACTCATTTGTAAAATCCTATCTTCTCGGTTATATGCCTCCTCTTTAAATAACATATATATATATAAAAGCAATAAATTTCAAAGTACCTTGGAACAATTTGTTATGCTACAGATTTCAGAGCTTGGTATGGGTTATAATTCCACAGTTTTAGGTTTTTATTTCTAGCTGCTCTAAGGTACTGAGAGTAAAAGAAATATCAGTATAATGATTCAGCATTCATACTCATTTGTTAAATCGGACCTTCTCGATATAACTCCACTATCACCCTTGATCTTCCTCTCATCCTTTAGGGGTATTTGGGCTATGACCATTCTAAATTTTTCATGTTGGAAGTGGAGGGTACAGTTTTTTGTTTGTTTTTTTAATGGGTAAAAATATTTTATTTTGTCATCATCAGTAACTAGTACATTACCAAGTACACAATAAATTTTCAATAAATATTTTTAAAATAAATGAAGGCCTAAATATTTGAATCATCACATCTTTCATGACAATAAACATAAACCCACATTATTTAATGAGTGTTTTAAATCATTGCTATGGATGCAAATTTATTTATCTAAGCGATCCACTATTGAGGAGCATTTAGATCGTTTACACATCTTGTCTGTTTTAAATAGCACCAGGTTAACACCCAGTACATTAATCTATATACACTTAACTTTGCCAATACCAGAAGTTGAGAATGAGAAAGCTGATGTGACCACCTGCCAGCTGCAGGTTCCCATCACTTTACCTGCACTGTGCAATCTAAAAATCAAGAAGTAAACACCAGAACTGTTGGCTCCACAGTCACTACATCCTTGCTTACCAGGTGAATACCTTGCTTTTCTTTTATATTTTGTGTCTTCTATCTCCTCCTCCTCTTTCTTTTCCTCTCTCTCTGTCTCTCTGTCTCTTTCCATCCACTCATCCTTGTTTTTTCAGTGCAGTTTTATTGAGATATATTCACAGTACCACGCAATCCATCCAAAATATACAATCAGTGGTTCACAGTATTATCACATAGTTGTGCATTCATCACCACAGTCAATTTTAGAACATTTTCCTCACTCCGAAAAAAAAGAAAAAGAGAAAACTCAAAACACCCCATTCCCCTGACCGCCCCCCATTGTTGATCTCTAGCACTGGTGTGGTACATTTGTTACTGTTAATGAAAGAATATTAAGATATTACTGTTAAATATAGTCCATGGTTGGCAATAGGTGTGTTTTTTCCCCATATACCACTCTATTATTAACTCCATATAATAGTTCTGTACATTTGTTCTATTTCATGGAAGACATTTTTTATGTTTGTACTGTTAATCACAGTCATCATCTACCACAAGATTTACTGAGATAGACCGTCCCAACTTTTAACCTCTGACTTCTAGTAACATATGACTCTAAACTTCTGTTGTCAACCACGTTCATACCCAATTCAGCACTGTTAATTATACACACAAAAATGTGCTACTATCACCACTATCTGTTTCCACTTATTTAGGTTCAACTTAGTTAAAAATTCTGTACATCTTAAGTAGCCTCTCCCCATTCTCTAGTCTCATTCTGTCTTCTGGTAACCTATGTCTATGAGTTTACATATTATAATTCATATTAGTGAGGGCATATAATATTTGTCCTTTTTCGTCTAACTTATTTCGCTCAACATAATGTCCTCAAGGTTTATTCATGGAAGATGTAGTTGATTTTTTTTTTAGTTATAATATGACATTTTATTTTCACTTATGGATGTATAGTACATGAATTTAGAAATAAAATCATTGCAGGGTTCTGAAATATTGATACCCTAAGATCTAACACCCAGTAGGAGCCCATTCACTACAAAGCAGGCACATCAGCCATTCTGATTTGGTCTTTGTTGTAGTTGTTGAAATACGTTCTTAATGTGAAATGCCCAGTACCATTTGAGTAATGTAGTGCAGTAGACATGAACTAAGTTTTAATATTCAAAGTATCTTTGGAACAAATTATGCTTATTTACATGTTAAGAATATGTAGCTCTATTTTATGTATTGTAAGTTTTAATGACTGATTTTAAGCTAGAGGATTTTCCAGCTATTATTGCCTTTAGAGTTTCTAAAAGCAACAACTCTTATTAATGTTTATAAAAGATAATATTGAAAAGAAGATAATGTTGAAACAAAGGTGCTTTTAAAAATATTTAAGGACAACGTAAGGTATTACTGCTGGAAGAATACTGTGCATATTTTCAAGCACAACAAAATATTGGAGCAGTGTTTGTTTTAAAGTAGCAGCAATTATATTATCTTAATACTCTTCTAATATTTAAACCTCATAATTACAATTTGAATATACAGTCCTACTATAATTAGAACTATGCACAGCTGCTAAAGCTTATGTTTCAGCCCCCCCCCCCCATAGTAAAGTTTAAATTGGTCCTTGATTAGGAGAACTATAACTACCTGGGAGCACTAAATTTGAGACACACATTGATAGCCAATGCAAATCTTTAGAGAATGAAAAGCATCAACAGTACCATGCGTGAAAAGAAGCTGCTACCTCCAAATGAAACATCAAATCTAGTACAAGACCCTCCCTTGGGTCTGCATGTCTTGACAAGTGATCCCCAAAGAAATAAAAATGTGCAGGAGGAAATAGCTCCCCAAACAAGGGTATTTTCCACACTAGGGCAATCCTTAAAATAGAGAAAGCTTTGGACATTTAACGTTAAATACAGAGTTTACATTCTTTGATTTCGTTTGTACCTTTTAAAATATATAAAATATAGCTGAACTTTTTCATCATGCCTAAAACTGCTGGTCCAACTGCAGAAGTTCAAGCTGACTGAACTCATTAGGGAGTTCATCCAAAACTTCCAAAGAATACCAGACCCTATTCTTTTCTCTATCATGAAGTTACAGACTCTTTCATCAAATCACTTGATGTATGAGAAAGACTTACATTTTATAAACATCATAGACTTAGCTTATTATTAAACTTTTAAGAAAAGCCCACACACATTTTATAAACATAACAGAGTTAGCTTATTGTTAAACTTTTAAGAAAAGCCCAAAGAAGTGTGGAAAAGTATGCTGCCTAACAAGCAACTGCTTCTTCAATGACAATGAAACTCAGGTAGAAAAATAATTCTACTGTTTTAAATAATGAAAGAAGCTAGAGTTTTAGTACATTTCTTATTCTACAACAGGTGATTTAATTGACAATGAATAGATTTCATCCATTCTGGTTAGTTGAATTTAGGTTGCATTTTAGTTACAGAAGAGCTTCAAATTATAAATGTAACTATCCCAATTATAAAGAGATCATCAAGGCAGTAACATCAGAACAATTATAAGTCATCACCAATGCAAAGAGCACAGATATGCTTTTTCATAAAAGCTTTAAAAAAAACCTGGGCTGATGTGGAAAGCAGGTCAGTAAACACTCCAGTTCTGCATAATGGAATCTCCCAAGCCAAGCCACTTTCCACAGACACAAATTTAGTCTATCTTTTGTTTCTGGACCAATCCAGGAGCACCAACAAAATCTTTGCCATTGTAAATGATAATAAGAAATGTTCCAGTGCTTGCAACGCCCCAGAAGAGTACATAGGCAGTGTTTCTGTCCATATGTCACTAGCCATAAGCAAACAGATAATGCACATTGAAAATGCTACAACCATGGTAATAGGCAAAGCCAGAAATTTCCAATCTCTTGCAACACTTAATGGACTGTGAGATTTTAATTCATCCACTGAATAGTTCCCAAGAAATAAGTCTATGGAATCTTGTCTAAATCCATCAGAAAAGTTGTTCTAGTAATACTGTTTAAGTGAGTTCCAGACATCCATTGGCAGTCCCAACTGAGTTCTCTTCCCAGTTCTGGTAAAATCAGTCTTTAAGGCACCAGTTCCTGCATCCTGTTTGGCACAGGCATTCACATTGTCAGCCCAGGCATTTTTATAAATCTTTTCAAATTCATCTTGTTCTTCAAGCTTTTATCCCACATGCAAAACTTCTAGTCTCTGGAGCTAGGCCTAAAGTGAACAACGTGCTGACAAACTCTGGATCCCATTGGTTCTATCTAGACAATCCATGCAATTGCTGTGGAACATGCCTTCCTGGTTTGTCACCACCTTTCCAGCAGAGTCCACTAGAAAATAATTTAATTCATCTAGCATTTCTGTAACCTGATCCAATAAAATACTTAGTCGATCCCATCTCATGTTTCTGCATTCCTTATGGAAATCAAAGGCAATGTATCCGATCATTCCACTTCCTAAGGAAGACACCATTGTTGCAAGTGTCTGCTCAAGTGGCTTCTCTGAGCCCTTCTGATTAACCAGATTGAGTATGATTGTTTTCCATAAATAATTTCTTTTGAATCAAAGTGCCTTTGGAAACCATTCAAATGATTTGCTTCTTTGTTGATGGTTGGCAGTGGTTTGTACTTGAGGTTTGGTCTTTGGGACCAGAAAACCGGCATTGATCCTCAAGTCTGTACAAATGAAGCCCTGCTCCCATTGTAGTGCACAATCTGTTCTGTTTCTACAAAGTTAGCTGCATGGCTTTCAGAATCAATCCCTCTTATGTAATACCACACAACCAGCTCTGAAACTACCCCTCCTTGATAAGAGAATTGAATCAAAGTATTTTCCATTAATAGAACATAAATGCATAGTAATAAAGCCATGTAGTACTGGAAGAACAAACTGATGGACCGCTGGCTGAATAGAAAGTTCT
The DNA here is from genome assembly GCA_004026745.1 of Myrmecophaga tridactyla. NCBI lineage: Eukaryota > Metazoa > Chordata > Mammalia > Pilosa > Myrmecophagidae > Myrmecophaga > Myrmecophaga tridactyla. The sequence goes on along the minus strand of PVIY010033957.1, from coordinate 19,307 downwards.
TTTAGAAGATGACCATTCCATACAAACTGCTGATCTGCTTGTTCCAAGAGACTCATTTCTTGGAATTCTGGACTAGTGCTGCAAAGTATGGGTCAAATCATATGTCGTTAAAAAGTAAAATCCATCCACAAAGTAAAATCCATTGCTAGGGAAGTTTTATTAGCTTGTAGCTGAATATCAATTAAGTGCAACATTGTTTTAAAGAAAACATCAAAATCTGTTGTTTTCCAATTTGTCTTTTTGGTAATGACAATAAGATCATTACCTGCCCCAGATGGATTGTGCCCAATATACCATATATTGGTCTTGTGACAGCTGAAAGAGGAACATCTTTCTTGAAGCATCAGCTGCTCATAGACCATTGCCACCACCATCCTGCATCACTGCCTCTTTCCTCCTTTCTCCACCTGCCCTGCCCCGTGCTGCCGCTTCAACTACCACACTACCAGTCAGCGAGGTATGGTGGCAGCAGCTGTAGTTGTTTTTTTCCCTCAGAAAAATTTTATTAAACAATTCCTATGGATAATGAGACATATATGACATAAATTGTGGTTATATGTTGGGGGTCATGGGAGAACCTTGAAATCAGTGTGGTGGGGACCTTCATTACAGGTTATTTTCATAAATCAACATCATTCTTTAGAAAAGTAGTTTTTTCATTTAGGAAATCATATGTAGCTGAATATTACATCATCTAAATTGTAAAAATTGTTTAAAATCTTGAATTGTTGAAATTTCATTGCATTAACTGTCATGCAAAATATTTAATCATTGATCTGAGATTATAAATATGCATTGATTGATTGAGTAGAAGGATATTAGGATGTCTTAAAAATTATAAGAATTAAGTAGTTACTTTCCAAAACTAAGAACCATTCTAAACTAACAGTGGCCCTGTCATGGTTAGATTCTGGTGTCAACTTGACCAGTTGTCTTTTCAGGCAAGCACTGGCCTGACCATTGCTGCAAGGATATTTCATTTCTGGTTGATAAATCTGAAGGCAGTTTTATTAAACCAACAGTCAGTTGATTACAGCTGTGGCTGATTACATCTGTGATCAACTAAGGGTGTGTCTCCTGCAAATGACATAATTCAATCAGTTGAAGACTAATGAAGAAGACTTTTTCACTGCTTCTTCAGCCAGCAAGCCTCTCTTGTGGAGGTCATGGAGACCCATCATCAGAGCTGCCAGCCTCATGGCCTGCTCTACGGATTTTTGACTTTTCATTCCCACAGTTGTGTGAGACACCTTTATAAATCTCATAATTACAGATCTCTCCTGTTGGTTCTTTTTCTCTCAAGAACCCTGACTAATAAAGCTTGGTACTGAGAGTGGTTCTTGAGAAACAGAATCTTATTTTTTTCTATTATTCCCTCCACCCCAAAGGTAACACTTATTCTTTTCTTTTAATAGTTTTATTGAGATACACTCACACGCTATACAAACCATGTGAAATATACAATCCCTGGCTCACCGTATCATCACGTAGTTGTGCATACATCCCAGTGATCAATTTTGGAACATTTTCATTAATCCAGAAAGGAAACAAAAATAAAAAATAAAACCCAAATCCTCCCATACCCCTTATCCTTCCCCCCCACCCACCCATTGACCCATAGTATTGATGTGGAACATTTGTTAACTGTTAATGAAGTAATATTAAATATTACTATTAACCATAGTCCATAGTTTGCAATAGATACATTTTTCCCCATGTATCCATCTATTATTTTTTGAACATTTGTTCCCCCTATTATTTATTATTTTTATTTTTTAAAATTTTTATTGATACAACAACGTACAAGCACATACATTCTCTTTTTTTTGTAGGGCCAATGAACATTTTTATTATTAGGTGTTAGATGATAAAACATTCAAATAAGAAACAGCACTGTGATTTCATAATATAAACAGAAGTGAAAGTCTACAAAAAGGAGCTCAAGGTGTGTTAAGCATGTGAAAAGAGCAAAATAATGTCAGAACCTGTTTTATTAGATAACAAATAAAAGCTTTGATTTATTTTTTGTTATATAACAATGATGTTGCTAGCAAAGGATGAAATTTTCAAATAAAGGGGAATATAAAACTGCAGTAGATTGAAAGTCTGCAGATGTATGGTTTGCTACACAGCTACACTGTCATAAAGCAGTCAAAAGGGTGAGATGTGCTAGTTCAGAACAATGACATAATATTTATAAATATTTATATGTATGCTGGATTAGACCATTACTAAGAGTTGCAGCTGTGGTCTAGAAAGAAAGCTGGGACTTGATTGGAGTTCCTCATTTTGCCAGTTACTAGGCTCCATGATTTGTGCAAATCACTTAGTCTCTGAGCTTCAGTATCTTATCTGTAAAATAAATGAGATGCTGTCCAGCTCAGAAGAATAAAGGTAAATGATAAAGATGCCTTGCAGACTATAAAGTACTATATAAATGTAAGTGATTATTATCATCATGTAGGGACCTAATAGAATCTTTTTTTTAAATTATTATTTAAAAAAAATTTTAATTAATAAAATGAATCAACATACAATATGAACATTCTTTTTTTCCCATCACATAGTTCTATATTCATCATCATGATTGTTTCTTAGAACATTTGCATCAATTCAGAAAAAGAAATAAACAGAAAACAGAAAAAATTCATACATACCATACACTTTACCCCTCCCTTTCATTGATCACTAGCATTTCAATACACTAAATTTATTTTGACATTTGTTCCCCTATTATTTATTTATTTTTAACCCATATGTTTTACTGGTCTGTCAATAAGGTAGATAAAAGGAGCATCAGACACAAGGTTTTCACAATCACACAGTCATACTGTGAAAGCTATATGATTATGCAATCATCTTCAAGAGCCATGGCTACTGGAATACAGCTCTACATTTTCAGGCAGCTCCCTCCAACCTCTCTGTTACGCCTTAACTAAAAAGGTGGTATCTATTTAATGCTTAAGAAAAACCTCCAGGATAACCTCTTGACTCTGGAATCTCTCAGCCATTGACATTTTATTTTGTCTCATTTCTCTTTTCCCCCTTTCGGTCAAGAAGGTCTTCTCAGTCCCTTGTTTTTTGTTGTTTTTTTTTTTTTTTTTTTGCACGGGCAGGCACCGGGAACTGAACCCGGGTCTCCGGCACAGCAGGTGAGAACTGTGCCACTGAACCACTGTCGCACTGCCTGAGCACATACATTCTTAACATGCAAACATTCCGTGCGTGGTATACAATCATTTGCTCGCAATACCATCACATAGTTGTATATTCATCACCATGATCATTTTTTAGAACATTTGCATCACTCCAGAAAAAGAAATGAAAAGAAAAAAGAAACAAATGCATACATACCATACCCCTTACTCCTCCCTTTTATTGACCACTAGTATTTCCATCTATCCAATATATATATATTTAACTTTAACATTTGTTCCCCCTATTATTTATTTTTGTTCCATATACTTTACTCGTCTGTTGATAACATAGATAAAAGGAGCATCAGACACAAGGTTTTCACAATCACACAATCACAGTGTGAAAGCTATATCATTATACAGTCATCTTCAAGAAACATGGCTACTGGAACATAGCTGTACAGGAGAAACAGAATCTTAAAAATGGTTTTTTTAAAATTGGTTTTCTACTCTGATTAGACTGAAAGGCACTAATGACTGTATCCAGTAATCAAGATTGCACTGACAGTCCATTGGGTGAGTTGGCAAGAGAGATAAGCAAAATACCACTATATGATTTTGCTAATTGTACACTTATATGAGGCAAGGCTCTGGTGAGAGTGGTTTTTTTTGGTAACTTTTTTTTATTGTGAAATATAACATATATACAAAAAAAATTAGATTTCCAAGTACATTTTAACAAATAGTTATAGAACAGATTTTAAAGTTTGGTGTGGGTTACAGTTCCACAATTTTTAGTATTTTTCTTCTAGCTGCTCCAAGATATGCAAGTTCTTTTTTTACTTTTTAAAATATTTTTATTGACAAAACAACATACAAACACAAACATTCTTAACATACGAACATTCCATACTTGGTGTACAATCAGTGGCTCACAATATCATCACATAGTTGTATATTCATCACCATTACCATTTCTTAGAACATTTGCATCACTCCAGAAAAAGAAATAAAAAGAAAAAACTCATATATACCATACCCTTTACCCTTCCCTCTTGTTGATGACTAGTATTTCCATCTTGGGTGAGAGTGTTTTTGACACCTTTATGGAGTTTTGTGGAATGAAAAGGTATAATGATGCTGGCTGGTTGTTGTTAGATATGCCAGATAGAGTTATGAGGTAAAGGGATGAGCTGAAGGCTTCAAATTTGCAACTTAAGCACCGTATGAATGATGTAAAAGTTTGATGTATGCCCTTATTGCCTGTGGTCGCAGACTTGAGATCTCTGAAAACCAGACACAGAGCTTTATGTGCAAGTAGCAGATTTAAAATGTAAACCGAAGTCTCCACCTTGCAGGGTGTCTGCTGTTAAAGTAAGGGCTTTTATTTGGAAAAGAATGGGATCCTGAAACTTGGGATAGTGACATATGGCTTGATAATGATGGTAAGAGGAGATGGACTCCCTGGAATCTGCTGAGCCTTTGCTAGATAGACCTGCAATAGACTGCCCTGAAGAAAGGACTTCCCAACCTCCAGTCTGCCCAGAGAAGTCTGCCATCCAGCCTCCATCCAACGAGATTAACTCTTCAGTGCCTGCTAACCCTGTAACCACCTCCCCTGGAGAAACAGCCCTCATTCCTCTGTCTAGAGCCACAAAACCTGTTTCACCAGACCAAATTGCAAAGGAATGCCCTGAGGTAATTGGCTTGAAAGACAGTTCTATTTCTTTTTGTTATCCACCCCCACCACACCTCTTTTCTTCATGACCTATAACTAGCCTTAAGTCCCAACAGACCCTGAAAGGTGAAGTACAAAGTGTGACCCATGAGGAGGTATGTTATACTCCAAAAGAACTGCATGAGTTTCCAATCTATATAGACAGAAATCAGAGGAATATGTGTGGGAATGGACATTAAGGATGTGTGATTATGGTGGAAGGAATGTAAAGTTGTATCAGGCTGAATTTATTGATATAGGCCCACCAAGCCAAGATTTTGCATTTAATGTTGTAGCTCCAAGGGTTAGAAAGGGCATTAATGGTTTGGGTGGTTGGCTGAAACATGGATCAAAAGGTGGTCAACATTACCTGAGGTCAAAATGCCAAAACTGCCCCGGTTTAATGTAGATAATGTAGACGAGGAGATCCAGAGGCTTAGACAGATTGGAATGTTAGAGTGGATCTATCATGGAAGACCTGCTCACACACCCCAGGAATGTCCAGAGGATACGTCTTTCACCAGAACCTTGAGAAATAAATTTGTGAGATTAGCTCTGACATCCCTGAAGAGTTCTGTAATCGCTGTTCTCTGTAGGTCAAATAATACTCTGGGAACTACTATCACTGAGCTGGAATCCTTAAACACAATGGGGATGATGGGATCCCGAGTTGGCAGAAGCCATGTGGTGACACTTAATCACCACACACAAGGTGTATGGACATTTTGTTTGGAAGGAGAACTGGCAGGAGTTGAGTTTGTATAGTGATTTATGTTTTTTTCTTAATGGTTTAGCTGGACAGTCAGGGACTTGGAAAGAGCAGGATTGGAAAATTGGTGACAAAGAGTTCTGGGGAAGAGGTATGTGGGACCTTTCTGAGTGAGTAAACATATGAAGGTATTTGTATCCCATGAGAATGCATACCAGAGGGCGACTCCAGCAAAGAAGGTTTTAATAATCAAGTGGATACCAGTCTTCCTTTTTCCACAGCAGCTCCTGACATTGCCCAATGGGCTTATGAGCCAAGTTGTCATGGTGGTAGGGATGAAGGTTATGCATGGGCTCAGCAACATGGACTTCCACCAAGGCGAACCTGGCTACAGCCACTGCTGAGTGCCCAATCTGCCAGCAGCAGAGACCCACACTTAGTCCCTGATATGGTAACATTCCCTGAGGTGATCAGCCCACTACCTGGTGGCAGGTTGATTACATTGATCACTTCCCTCATGGAAGGGGCAGCTATTTGTTCTAACTGGAATATACACATACTCTGGATATGGGTTTTCCTTCCCTGCAAACAATGCTTCTGAAAAACTAGCATCTGTGGACTTATGAAATACCTTATCTACCATCATGGTTGTATTAGAGTTCTCTAGAGAAACAGAATCAACAGGAAATATTTGTAAAATATAAAATTCATAAAAGTGTCTCACGTAACCATGTGAACATAGAGTCCAAAATCTGTAGGGCAGACTGTGAAGCTGACAATTCTGATGAATGGTCTGGATGAACTCCACAGGAGAGGCTTGCTGGTTGAAGCAGGAAGAGAAATTGTCTCTTCTGAATTCTCCTTAAAAGGCTTCCAGTGATTAGATTAAGCATCACTTATTGAAGAAGACATTTCCCTTGGCTGATTACAAATGGAATCAGCTGTGGATGTAGCCAACATGCTCATGATTTAATTCTATGAAATGTCCTCATAGCAAAAGACAGGCCAGCACTTGCCCAACCAGACAAACAGGTAGCACCACCTGGCTAAGTTGACACATGAACCTGAACATGACAATGGTATTCCATACAGCATTGTTTCTGATCAAGGAACGCACTTCACAGCAAATATAGTATGGGAATGGGCACATGCTCATGGAATTCTCTCGTCTTATTCCCCATCATCCAGAGCCAAGTGGTTTGATAGAATGGTGGAATGGCCTTTTGAAGACCCAGTTCCAGTGCCAACTATGTGGCAGTACCTTGCAGGATTGGCACAATGTTCTCCAGAAGGCTGTGTATGCTCTGAGTCAGTGTCCACTGTATGGTGCCGTTTCTCCCATAGCCACAATTTATAGGTCCAGGAATCAAGGTGTGGAAATGGGAGTGGCATCACTCACCATCACCCCTAGTGATCCATTAGAAAAATTTTTGCTTCCTGTCCCTGAAACCTTAAGCTTTGTTGGTTTACAAGTCTGAGTTCCAAAAGGAGGATTGCTCCTATCCGGTGACACAACAATGATTCCATTGAACTGGAAGTTTAGACTGCCACTTGGCCACTTTGGGCTTTTCATGCCACTGAATCAAAAGCACGAAAGGGGATTAATGTACTGTCTGGGGTGATTGATCCTGACTATCAAGGGGAAATAAGACTGCAGCTACACTATGGAGGTAAAGAAGTATTTGCCTGGAGTTTAGCACATCTCCTAGGGTGTCTCTTGGTACTACCCTGCCCTGAGATTAAGGTCAATCAAAATCTGTAATGACACTAGGCAGGACTACCAATGGCCCAGAAACTTCAGGAATGAAGGTTTGGGTCACCCCACCAGGCAAAGAACCACAGTCAACTGAAGTGCTTGCTGAGGGTAAAGGGAACATGGAATGGGTAGTAGAAGAAGGTAGTGATAAATATGAACTATGACCATGTGACCAGTTACAGAAATAAGGTCAGTGATGGTATGAATATTTCCTCCCTGTTTTGTTCTGAGTATGTTTGTATTTGTACATAAACAAATATGTTGTTTTCCCCTTATATGACATGTTATATTATTCATGCTATAATATTTAGTCATAAGATATGAAGTTGAGCAGTGAATGTTACCTAAGGACTTGCACCCTATTCTGGAGAGATGTGGTGCATTTCTGGTTGTACACAGGACAGTTGAGTATAGTTTGGTGAGACATATGTCTGTTATTGTGTTCTATTTGGAAAGTAGGCATGTTTGAAGGTGAAGTGTATAGCTGCCAAGTTGACAGTGGGTGGATTTTGATGGTTAAGTTCTAGTTTCAACTTGGCCAGGTGATGTACCCAGTCATCTGTTCAGGTAAGCACTGGCCTGACCATTGTTACCAGGATATCTCATGGCTGGTTGATAAATCAGAAGGCTGGTTTATTAAATCATCAGTTAGTTTATTGTAGCTATGGCTGGTTACATCTGCAACCAACTAAGTGCATACCTCCCATGAAAGATAATCCAATCAGCTGTAGACTATTAAAGTAGAAGAGAGCTATTTTCTCTGCTTCTTCAGCCATCAAGCGTCTCCTGTGGAAGTCGTCGAGACCCTTCAGAGCTGCCATCTTCATAGCCTGCCCTATGGATTTTTTTTTTCTGCATGGACAGGCACTGGGAATCGAACCTGGGTCTCCGGCATGGCAGGTGAGAACTCTGACTTTTGAGCCGCCGTGGCCCACCCGGCCCTATGGATTTTTGATTCTTCCATTCCCACGGTTGCATGAGACACCTTTATAAATATCATATTTAAAGATATCTCCTGTCGGTTCTGTTTCTCCAGAGAACCCTAATAGAGGCCTTCTCTTGGTAGTTTTGTAATGACAAAGTGTTTGCATGTCATATTTTAGAAAATTGCTTTCTCTGCTGGTTTGAAAATATTATGTACCCCAGAAAAGCCATGTTTTAATCCTGATCAATCTTGTGGAGGCAGCCATTTCTTTCAATCTTGATTTAATAATATAGGTTGGAAGCTTATGATTAGTTTATTTCCATGGAGATATGACACGCCCAATTGTGGGTATTAACTTTTTTTATTATATAGCACAACATATATACAAAGCAAAGAAATAAAAAGCAATAGTTTTCAAAGTACCCTTCAAAAAGTGGTTCAGGATAGGGCAGACCATGGTGGCTCAGTGGCAGAGTTTGCGCCTGCCATGCCAGAGATCCAGGTTCGATTCCTGGTACCTGCCCATGCAAAAAAAAAAAGTGGTTACAGGACAGATCCCAGAGTTTGTCATGGGCTGCCATATGATCCTCTCAGTTTTCATTCTAGCTGCTCCAGAATATAGGAGGCTAGATGGCTTAAATACTTTTTTATCATCACAATTGACTTTTTTCCTTCTTTTTTTTGTGAACAATAACATACCTACAAAAAAAGCTACAAATTTCAAAGCCCAGCACCACAATTAGTTGTAGAACATTTTGAGACTTTGACATGGGTTACAATTTCATAATTTTAGGTTTTTACTTCTAGCAGCTCTAAAATACTAGAGACTAAAAGAGAGATCAATTTAATGATTCAGCATTCATATTCATTTGTTAAGTCCTATCTTCTATGTATAATTCCACCATCAGCTTTGATCTTTCCATACCTCTCTTTGGGATTATTTGGGCTATGGCAATGCTAAATTTTTGATATTAGAAGGGTCTGTCACTAATATGGGGTAGGGAGATGGAACTATCTTATGTTCTGGAGAGGCTGGGCTATGTTTCAGGACTTATCTGGACCAGGGACACATCTGGAGGTTGTAGGTTTCTGGAAAGTTACTGTAGTGCCTGGAACCCTTATGGAATCTAATATATTGCCCTAGGTGTTCTTTAGGATTGGCTGGAATGGTCCAGATTGGGAGTTGGCAGGTTATGATAGGTAGCAAGGTCTACCTGAAGCTTGCGTAAGAGCTACGTTCGGAGTAGGCTCTCGACACTATTTGAACTCTCTTTGCCACTGATACTTTATTAATCACACTCCTTTTCCCCTTTTTGTCAGCATGTAATTGTTGATTCCACACTGCCAGGTCTGGGTTCATCACTGGGAGTCCTCTCCCACATCGCCAAGGAGACTTTCACCCCTGGATGTCATGTCCCACGTAGCGGGGAGGGCAATGATTTCACTTGCAGAGTTGTGCTTAGAGAGACTGAGGCCACAATTGAGCAGCAACAGAGGTCCTTCAGAAATAACTTAGGCATGTCTATAGGTAGTCTAAGCTTCTATGCTACCTACATAAGCTTCACAAGAGTAAGCCTCATGATCGAGGGCATGGCCTATTGATTTGGGTATTCCTAAAGTTTGAAACAGAATCAGGGGATTCCCTGATGGTAGGGTTTCATAGTTCCATACTTTTTCTCCCCTCCCTCAGAGAACTTTGCCAATACTTTTTGATTATCTGCTTAATATACTCTAGGATGTATCCAAGTATTACAATAATCTATACAGGATTAAAGGATCTCTTTTTCATTCTGTACTTCCTGTGTTTCAGTTGTTCAAAGGATCTATACAGATAGTTTAAATTAGATTATGCACTACAGAAAATTTCAGTTCCAGATCAAATAACAGTTTCTTCCATTGGTCTCAAAGTGTATGTGTGGTTCTAAACTACAGACACTGTCTTTCTTACCCCTATGTTCTGAATTACTTTAGCCCCAACCTGTTTGGCTTCATTCTTATCTCTAGATATCAGATTATATGTATATAACAGCCTCTCAAAATACAGAAATAATAATCACCACTCCTGACTTAATGTTTCTGCTCTAAAAGCTTCCAATCTAGGCCCCTGCAATCTAGGCCCCTGTTTTCTTTTTTTTTAATTTCATTGTATTTTTTAAATTTTTGTTAATAAAACCAATCAACATGCAATATGAACATTTTTATCACATAGTTGTTTATTCGTCATCATGATCATTTCTTAGAACATTTGCATCAATTCAGAAAAAGAAATAAAAAGAAAACAGAAAAAAATGCATGCATACCATACCCCTCACCCCTCCCTTTCATTGATCACTAGCATTTCAATCTACTAAATTTATTTTAACATTTGTTCCCCCTATTATTTATTTATTTTTAATCCATATGTTTTACTCATCTGTCCATAAGGTAGATAAAAGAAGCATCAGACACAAGGTTTTCACAATCACACAGTCACATATCATAGTACAGTCATCTTCAAGAAACATGGCTACTGGAACACAGCTCTACATTTTCAGGCAGCTCCCTCCAGCTTCTCCGTTACACCTTAACTATAAAGGTGATGTCTGTTTAATGTGTAAGAATAACCTCCAGGATAACTTCTCAACTCTGTTTTAGGCCCCTGTTTTCTTATAAACGTTTTCTAAAGGTGACCATACCATTGTTGTTGTTTTGTTTCTGGCTTGTTTCATCTCACCAAATGTCACACATGTTCATTCACATTGTTGTATGCCTCAGGACATTGTTCCTTTTTGTAACAGCACAACCATTGTTCATAAGTATACACCATCGTTCGCCAATCTACTTCTCCATCAGTGCATCCTTCAGCCACCTGCATTCATTGGGCATCATGTAGAGGACCCAAAGTCCAGAGTCCATCGACATTCTCAATTTTAGATAATTTAATTGCTCCCATGAGACAGAAAACCAATAAACACACCCTTACCAAATAGGAAATCTAAATCTTCTCTTAATTCTTGTCCCTCGCCCCTTTATTTATCTCCGCTGTTGCTATGGTAGTGCTGATGGTTTCCTTTTAAATATACCTTATAGCAAGCAATAGCAGTTTTCCCCTTGTACACTGGACTTAAACATTGTTTATACAAGAATCATACCTTGAAGTAATTCTTACAAAAACTCATTCATATTTCTAGTGTGAGTCAGTGGGACATGTAAGTCTATACAACCCTTTTCAATCTTGTTCATCTTCAATATGGTAATATTTCTTACAGACCCACTAGAGAAGCACTTTCACTCCTATCTATTCCCTTCCATTGGAGTTCAACCTTATTAGCTAACAGCCCACCCATCTCTAGCTTCTATGTTTGTCTAAGTCCCCTATATTCTGTATTATAAGCCTCTGATTATACCTTTATGCTGGTCATAAAAGTAGAATCATACAGTTTCTGTCCTTTAGTGTATGGATAATTTCACTCAGCATTATATCCTCAAGGCTTAGCCATCTTGTCATGTGCTTTAGGATGTCATTTTGTCTTACTGTGCATAATATTCCATCATATGTATATACCACATTTTGTTGATCCATTTGTCTGTTGATGGGCATTTGGTTTGTTTCCATCTTTTGGCAATTGTAAATAATGCTGCTCTTAATATCAGTGTGCAAATGTCTGTTTGTGTCATTGCTTTCAGCTCTTCTGGGTATATACAAGTAGTGCTATTGCTGGGTCATAGGGCAACTCGATATTTAGTTTCCTAAGGAACCGCCAAACAGTCTTCTATAGTGGCTGTACCATTATACATTCCCATCAGCAGTGCATAAGTGTCCCAGTTTCCCCATATCCTTCCCAACATTTATGGTTTCCTGTTTGTTTAATAGCAGCCATTTTTATAGGTGTAAGGTGGTATCTCATTGTGGTCTTGATCTGCATTTCCCTTATAGCCAGTGAAAATGAGCACCTCTTCATGTGCTTTTCAGCCATCTGTATTTGCTCTTTGGAAAAATACCTAGTCATATCTTTAACCCATTTTATAATTGGATTGTTTGTTCTTTTGTTGAGTTGTATGATTTCTTTGTATATATAGGAAATCAACCCTTTGTCTGATATGTGATTTCCAAATATTTTCTCCCATTGAGTTGGCTGCCTCTTCACCTTTTTGAATTCTTTTGAGGTGCAGAAGCATTTGACTTTGAGGAGTTCCCATTTATCTATTTTTTCTTTTGTTGCTTGAACTTTGGGTGTAAAGTTTAGGAAGCTACTCCTATTACTAGGTCTTGAAGATGTTTCCCTACATTTTCTTCTAGAAGCTTTATGGTGCTAGTTCTTATATTTAGGTGTTTGATAGACTTTGAGTTAATTTTTGTGTAGGGTATAAGGTAGAGATCCTCTTTCCTTCTCTTAGCTGTTGATATCCAGGTCTTCCATGCCCAACTATTGTAAAGACTCTTTTGTCCCAGTTCAGAGGATTTGGGGGCCTTGTCAAAAATCAGTTGACCACAGATTTGGTGTTCTATTTCTGTACTCTCGATTCAGTTCCATTGGTCAGTGCTTCTGTCTTTGTGCCAGTACCATGCTGTTGGCTTTAAAATAGGTTTTAACATCAGGGAGTGTTAATCCTCACACTTCATTCTTCTTTTTTAGGATGCTTTTAGCTATTCGGGATGTCTTTCCCTTCCGGATGAATTTGTTAGTTAGCTTTTCCAAATCTTCAAAGTAGGTTGTTGGAATTTTGATTGGTACTGTGTTGAATCTGTAGATCAACTTGGGGAGAATTGACATCTTATCTATATTTGGCCTTCCTATCCATGAGCAGGGAATGTCTTTCCACCTATATAGATTTCCTTTGATTTCTTTTAGCAATGTTATGTAATTTTCTGTGGACAAGTCCTTTATGTCCCTAACTAAGTTCATTCCTAGGTACTTGATTCTTTTAGTTGCTATTTTGAATGAAATGTTTTCCTTAACTGACTTCTTAGCTAAGTCATTGCTTGTGTATAGAAATGTTACTGATTTTTGTACATTAGTTTTATATCCTGCCGCCTTGATGAATTTGTATGTGGGTATTAACTTTTAATTAGTTGGAAATGTGACTCCATCCATTCCAGGTGAGTCTTGATTAGTTTACAGGAATCCTTTAAAGGAGGAAGCATTTTCAAGAGAGTCTGAAATGACAGCACCTAGAAATATGACAGAAGTCTCAGAACTGGCAAAAACTTCACAGCAGATCTAACACAGGCGTGGATACATGGAGAACAGGGACAGAGATGTTTGGAGATGCCTGACCCCAGCAAATGTTGCCATGAGATGTTAAGCAAGCCCATACCTGGAGAGATCCAAGGGAAGCCAAGAGATAAAAGCCAACTCTGGAGAAATAAAGTGAGGAACCTCCACAGGAACAGAGGCTGAAAGCAATGAGTCCAGGAGCAAGGGACCAGTGTGCTTCCCAGCTGACAGAGGTGTTGCAGATGCATTGGCCTTCCTTGAAGTAAGATATCTTTCCCTGGATGCCTTAGTTTGGACATTTCCACAGGCTTAGAACTATAAATTTGTAACTTAAAATAAATTTCACTTTATAAAAGCCATTCCATTTCTGGTATATTGCATTCTGGCAGCTTACAAATTAACACAGTTTCTAAGATATATTGCTGGAATTTTCTCATGTATATTATTTTCTTCTTTCTGTTTCCTTGTTAGGTAGGAAGGAGACTACCACCATATACCTCACTGATCATTTGTGACCCTTCTAGTTGCCCAAGGGAGGCAGCATGCTGTGATGAGTTCACTGCAGTGTCATCTAAGCCAGCAGCACTGCACCTGGCTCTGTGTTCTTCTCTGAACCTCTTGTGGAGCTGAGGGCTGCCTGGCCATGTGTTGGGAGCTACCATGCTGAGGTGCCAGAGGCTGGGGCAAGGTTTGCAGATTTTGATCCCTGTCCTCCTCAGACTCCTGACACTGCTTTAGACTTGGTCCTCAAGGGCAGGACAGTGTAGCTCCTGAGTGTATGAATACTTGGCACATGTGAGTGATTAAACGATCCTATCTTATCATGGTTGACATCTTCAATGGTATGTCCTTTTGAGAGCATATACCCTTGACATGATGTGATGGGAAGGGCACTTTACCTCTGTGGTCTTCCCTCAAGCCCATAACCCAGTCTCCTCACAAGGAGAACATCAGATAAATCCCCATATAAGGGGCTATTGCAGGGTCCCTGACTGGTCATCCTCAAATGGCAAAGGTCATCAAATAAGGACAGTCTGAGAAAACATCAGTGCCAAGCAGAGCCCAAGGAGATGGGACAACTAAAAATGCTGTGGTGTCCTGGATGGATGCAGAGACAAAAAGGGGCATTCAGGAAAACTAAGGAAGTCTTAGTAACTGAAGTCTTTAACAATAATATATCAATATTGGTTCTTTAAGTGTGACAAATTTCCACACTAATGTAGCATGGTACCTACAGGGGACTTAATGTGGGATGCCCGGTACCACTCTGTGCCACTTCCCATATTTCTATAAATCTAAAACAATTGTAAAGAATGAATTTGCTTTATGAAATAACAAAGGGGGTGCAAGGGTAGTTTAGTGGTAGAATTCTCACTTGCCATGCAGGAGGCCTGTGTTCGATTCCCCATCTGTGCACTGCCACCCCCCCACCCCCCCAAATCAACAGATAGTGCTGCAATAACAGGATAGTCACATGGAAAAAGAGTGAAATGTGACCCCCACCGTACAGCATACAAAAAAAAAATAATGAAGACTTTCAGCAAGATGGCAGAGTTAGGAGAGGCTAAGTTCACCCCAGCTCCAAGCAACAATAAGAGACACAACAGAATAATTATCGGAACTGTAGTTCTAGTGTGCAAGTGATCATGGAGCATCTTTTACCCTGCATAGGGAGGCCCTGGGTGAAAAACTGATGAAATTGGGATGGAGAGAAGAGGGTGAATGTGCTCTGTCATGATACCACCTACTCCACAGCTGATTTGGGGAGATTTTCCCTTCATCTCCATAGCTGGGAGTTCCCATGGCAAACTTGGAAGACAGACATGCTTTTCCTGTGCACAGATGCACTTAGTCAAGATCTAGTGCCTACTCCCTGCCCTTGTGACATGCTGCTGTGGGTGCTTTTTTTTAGACAAGGACTGGGTGGCTCTTCCCCAGGGAGGAGGAGGAGACATGGAGTGTACCAGTCCAACATCTAGCAAAACAGATTTGTTTGGCTCCTGGTGTTGTTCCCCTTTTCCCATGGATGCCCAAAGACTCCAGGTATGTGTGGACAGAGACGTGAGGCTAAGGAGTGCTGAGACTGACCACCAGACATTTCTGGACTAGTTATGGGTGGGTGAAACTGAAATACCAGATTCCACAGCCCAGGGTCATCCTGGGCATGAGTCTGGGGGCCACTAGATCAATTGGCCAAACAGGAGAAGTCTCCTTTGGAGTGTATGCTGCTAATCCCCTAGCACCAGGGATGGCAGATTTTGGCATGTGCCAAGGTTGGTGGCCCTGGCTGGAGTTCTGTCAGGATTCCACTTGGTTCAGCCAGAACCTGCAGTCAGGGACAAGTAGGCCTAAGGAGATGAGATGGCTCAAGAGTGCCATCTTATTAAGACATTAAAATGCCCCATCTGCAATAGATAACCATAAAGCATGTGAAGATCCAGGCAGATATGGCTCAGTCAGATAACCAAATTAAAACACCATGTCTGTGAGGTGTAGTGGCCTTGCCACTGGGAAGCAGATGTCAAGTGATATAATCTGGCTTTCCATTTTAGTGATTTGAAAATTTGGCTAGGTCTCAGTGGGTGGGGAGCCAGAGATGCATATGTTTTCATTGTATTTCCTCTTCTGGAAATTATGCTTATTGTTCATTCCTGAACTAAGTCCAACTGGCAGGTAGGTTACAAAAGTGAAGGCCCAGGGTATAGTTTTGAGGCAGAATTTCTTCTGGAACCCTCAGTTCTGTGCTCTTAAGTCTTCTGATGGGTTGAAGCCCACCCACGTTATCAAGGATAATCTCCTTTACTTAAAATCAGCTGATTGTAGATGCTAATGATATCTACAAAATGCCTCCACGGCAACATCTAGGCCATTGTTTAACCAAACAACTGGACACTATAACCTAGCCAAATTGACATATAAAATTAACCATCAGACCTGATAAGTTATCCATGGTGTTAATATAAGAATTCCTTATGTAAAATTGACTCTTGCCCTTTCACTGACTATAGCTCTCTTTCTTCCTTTGATATATCTTACATAAGATTTGATGAACACTTGGTGAAATAAAAACAGAACAATGAATGCAGCCTATTTCATAGTAAAGGAACAAGAGACTGGACCTGCTTCAGTGTCTGTTTCTCTTCTGGTATCAGGTCTAATGACTTTTTCAACTTTTTTTTTTTTTGCGTGGGTAGGCACCAGGAATCAAACCTGAGTCTCTGGCATGGCAGGCAAGAACTCTGCCTGCTGAGCCACCATGGCCCATCGCTTTTTCAACTTTTTAAACAGTTCTTATATGGGGTAGTGCTGACTTTCATTGCTACAGAGCTCTAGCTCTGAATCTCAGATGTCACATAAATACCCAAAGGTTCTGGGAATGAACAGGTTATAAATAAGTAGCCCAGTATCTCAAAATTTAGAAATAACAGTTACAATTCCTGAATATATGTGACTGCTGTAAGAGCTTACAAGCTAGGACCCTTTACAATAGGCCCCAACCTGATAACCCATGTTCTCAACTTCAGTACACCAAGTTCTTACAGTTAGTCCATATGGCTGAGGCATGATAATATTTGCCTAAGGGTACAGAGCTGAGGAATGGAAGGTGAATGTATGGTATATACATACAGTGGACTACTGAGCAGCTGCAAGAAGGAATGAAGTTGTGAGGCATGCAACTAGGTGTATGAACTTTAAGGACTGTATGTTGAATGAAATGTCAATATGTGACTAACAAATATTTTTTCCCATTGAGTTGGCTGCCTCTTCATCTTTTTGACTAAGTCTTTTGAGAAACAAATGCATTTGATTTTTAGGAGTTCCCATTTATCTACTTTTTCTTTTGTTGCTTATGCTTTGGGTGTAAAGTTTAGGAAGCTACCTCCTATTACTAGGTCTTGAAGAAGTTTCCCTACATTTTCTTCTAGGAATTTAATGGTACTGGTTCTTATATTTAGGTGTTTGGTGCACTTTGAGTTAATTTTTGTACAGGGCATAAGGTAAGGGTCATCTTTCATTCTTCTGGCTATTGATATCCAGTTCTCCCATGCCCATTTATTGAATAGAATATGTTGTCCCAGTTCAGTGGATTTGGGGGCCTTGTCAAAGATCAGTTTACCATAGATTTGGTGGTCTATTTTTGCACTCTCAATTCTATTCCATTGGTCAATACTTCTCTCTTTGTGCCAGTACTATGCTGTTTTGACCACTGTGGCTTTATAATAAAGTTTTAAAATTAGGGAATGTTAATTCTCCTACTTCATTCTTTTTTAGGATGTTCTTAGCTATTCAGGGTCTCTTTCTCTTCCAGATGAATTTGGTGCCAAGCTTTCCCAAGTCTTCAATGTAGGTTGTTGGAATTTTAATTGGTACTGCATTGAATCTGTAGATCAATTCGGGTAGAATTGACATCTTAACTATATTTAATCTTCCTATCCATGAGCATGGAATATCTTTCGACCTATTTAGATCTTCTTTTATTTCTTTTAACAGTGTTATGTAGTTCTCTGTGTACAAGTCCTTTACATCCCTAGTTAAGTTCATTCCTAGATACTTGATTCTTTAGTTGCTATTTTGAATGGAAATTTTTCCTTAATTGACTCCTCAGTAAAGTCATTGCTTGTGTATAGAAACATTACTGATTTTCGCACATTAATTTATTATTTATTATCAAGGATACTCTCCTTTACTTAAAATCAGCTGATTGTCGATGCTAATCGTATCTACAAAATGCCTCCACGGCAATATCTAGGCCATTGTTTTACTCAGTTTTGGTATTAAAGTTACCAAAGATGTTAGCTTCATAAAATGAGTTTGGTAATGTTATTTTGTCCTCAGTTTTTTTGAAAAGTTTGAGCTGGATTGGTCTTAGTTCTTTTTACTGGGTGAGATCTTATGTTTGTTTCCATGGGGCTGTGACTCACCCAATTATGGGTGGAAGCTTTTGATTAGTTGGTTTCCATAAAGATATATCTCTACAAATTCAAGGTGGGGTTGCATACTGGAGCCCTTTAAAAGGGAATCTTTTTGGAAAAAGTGTCAATGCCAACAGAGCCTATGCAGCCAGAGATCTTTGGAAATACAGAAGGATAATGCCCCCAGGGAAACCTTATGGAAAGAGAAGCAAACGCTAGCAGGAGTTGCCGTGTGACTTCCCAGCTGATAGAGATGTCCAGAAGCCAGAGACTGCAGCATATGCCAGCTGCATGCCTTTCCAGCTGACAGTCATGTTCCAGATGGTATCAACCTTTCTTGAGTGAAGTTAGCCTCTTGTTGGTGCCATAATTTGGACATTTTCATGGACTTAGAACTATAAACTTGCGACTTAATAAATTCCCCTTTAAAAAGCCATTCTGTTCCTGGTATGTTGTGTTCCAGCAGCTTTACAAGCTAAATAGATTTTGGTACCAGTGAAGTGAGGTGCTGCTGTTTGGAAGTACCAAACATGTTGGAATGGCTTTTTAAATGGATAAGGGAAAGATTCTGGAAGAGTTGTGAGGAGCTTTATAGAGAAGATCTATAATGCTTTGAAGACACTGTTGTTAGGAATGTGGACTCTAAATATCCTTCTGATAAGTTCTTAGACAGAAATGATGCATGTGTTATTGCAAACTGGAAGGAAGGTGTGCTGGTTTGAAAAGATGTATGTCCCCTAGAAAAGCCATGTTTTAATCTAAATCCCATTTCATAAAAGCAGAATAATCCCTATTCAATACTGTATGTTTGAAGCTGTAATCAGATCATCTCCCTGAAGATGTGATTTAATCAAGAGTGGTTGTTAAGGTGGATTAAGTGATGACATGTCTCTACCCATTTGGGTGGGTCTTGATAAGTTTCTGGAGTTCTATAAAAGAGGAAACATTTTGG
>PVIY010033956.1:0-27578 GCA_004026745.1 Myrmecophaga tridactyla | reverse complement strand
AAAAAAAAAAAAAAAAAGAAAGAAAAATTCCAAAGGATAAAGTGGTGGATTCAAGAAATGACTTTACAGTAATAACTTTGAATGTTAATGGACTAAGCTTACCAATTAAAAGATACAGATTGGCAGAATGGATTAAAAAATATAATCCAGCTATATGATGCTTACAAGAGACTCATTTCAGACACAAGGATACATATAGATTGAAAGTGAAAGGATGGAAAAAGATGTTCCATGCAAGCTGTAACCAAAAGAAAGCAGGATTGCTATACTATTATCAGACAAAATAGAATTTAAATGTAAAGACATCCTAAGAGACAAAGAAGGACACATATATTAATAAAAAGGACAATCATAAATGTTTATGCTCCCAATCAAGGAGCTCCAAAGTACATGAGACAAACATTGGCAAAACTGAAGGGAGCAATAGAGGTTTCAACAATAATAGTAGGAGATTTCAATATACACTCTCCTCTGTAGATAGAACAACCAGACAGAGGAGCAACAGAGAAATAGAGAACTTAAATAATTTGGTAAATGCATTGGGACTAACAGACATATATAGGTCATTACACCCACAAACATCAGGATGTACATATGGAAACATTCTCCAGGATAGAGCATATGCTAGGGCACAAAACAGGTCTTGATAAATTTAAAAACATTGAAATTATTCAAAGCACTTTCTTTGATCCCAATGGAATGAAGGTGGAAATCAACCACCAAAAATGAAAACTTTCACAAATATATGGGGTTTAAATAGCACACTTTTAAACAACCAGTGGATCAAAGGAGAAATTGCTAGAGAAATCGGTAGCTATCTGGAGACAAATGAAAACAAAGAATACAACGTATCAGAACTTATGGGATGTGGTTAAGACTGTGCTGAGAGGGAAATTTATTGCCCTAAATGCCTGTATTAAACAAGGAGAAAGAAAGTACACGGGTGGTTCAGTAGTAGAATTCTCACCTTTCATGCGGGAGACCTGGGTTCGATTCCCAGATCATGCACCCCACCCCCCACCAAAAAAAAAAAAAAAAAAGAAGAAAGAGCAAAAGTCAAGGATTTAACTGCTAACCTGGATGAACTTAAGAAAGATCAGAAAACTAATCCCAGCGCAAATAGAAGAGAAATGACAAGGATTAATGCAGAGTTAAATGAAAGGGAGAACAAAAGAATAGAAAGAATCAATAAAACCAAAAAATCAATAAAATTGATGGACCACTAGCAAGGCTGACAAAGAAAAAAAGAGAGACAGGATGAAAATAAGCAAAATCAGAAATGAGAGGGGGGAGAGGAGGTCAGGTCCACTGACCCTGAAGAAATTTTAAAAAATCAATAAGATTACACCAACAAACTAGACAACTTAGATGAAATGGACAAATTCTTGGAAATACATGAACAAGCTCTACTGACTCAAGAAGAAATAGAAGATCTCAATAAACCAATCAGAAGGAAAGGGATCCAGTCAGTCATCAAAAATCTTCCTACAAAAAAAACCCCAGGGCCAGATGGCTTCACAGGGGAATTTTATCAAACATTCCAAAAAGAATTAACACCACTCCTGCTCAAACTTTTCCAAAAAATTGAGGGAAAAGGAACACTACATAGCTGACTTTATGAAGCTAACATCACTTTAATAAAACCTGGTAAGGATGCTATAAGACCAATCTCCCTATTTGCATCTTCTTTATTTTGTCAATTTAGCTAAAGGTTTGTCAATTTTATTGATCTCTTCAACCAACCCACTTTTGGTTTAATTGATTCTTTCTATTGATTTTCTATTCTTTATTTCATTTATCTCCTATAACCTTTCTTATTTCCTTCCTTCTGCTCACTTTGGGTTTAATTTGGTCTTCTTTTTTCCAGTTCCTGGTGTGAGATTAGGTTACTGGTTTGAAATCTCACTTTGTTTTTGTATGCTGTATGATGGGGTCACATTTTATTCTTTTTCCATGTGAGTATCCCGTTATTGCAGCACCATTTGTTGAAATTGTTTGTGGGGGGTTGGGGGGAAGTGCACTGGCTGGGAATCAAACTTGGGTCTCCAGCATGGCAGGTGAGAATTCTACCACTGAACTACACTTGCACCCCCATTACTTCTTTTTTAATGTAAATACTTACAGCTACACATTTTTCTCTGAAACTGTCTTTGTTGAATCCCATAAATTTTTGTATGTTGTGTTCACATTTTCATTTGCCTCAAGATATTTCCTAATTTTCTTGTAGTTTCTTCTTTGACTCATATGATACTTGAGAATATGTTGTTTAGTTTCCACACATATGTTTTTCCTTTGTGATTGATTTCTGGCTTCATTCCATTGTGCTCAGAGAAGGTAATTTGTATGATTTTAATCTTTTTTAATTTATGGAGACTTTTTTTGTGACCTAATATATGATCTGTCCTAGAGAATGATCCATGTACTTGAGAAAAATGTGTATTCTGTTGTTGGTGGTGAAGTGTTCTATACATGTCTCTCAAGTCTAGTTGGTTTATAGTATTGTTTAAGTCTTCTATTTGTTTATTTATCTTCTGTCTAGATGTTCTATCACTTATTGAAAGTGATTTACTGAAGTCCCCTATTATTAATATAGAACTGCCTATTTTCCCTTAAATCTGCCAGTATTTGTTGCATATTTATGGGGCTTTGTTGTTTGATGTGTTTATTTATAATGGTTATATTTTTGCTCAATTGACCTTCTTTTTTCTGCTATAGCGTTTCCTTCTATGTCCCTTGTAACAGCTTTTTACTTAAAGTCTATTTTATCTGATAGCAGTAAAGCTACCACAACTCTCTTGATTACTATTTGCATGGAATGTTTTTCCCATCCTTTCACTTTCAATCTTCTTTGAATTGAAGGTAAATCTCTTGTAAACAGCATATATTTGTGTCATGCTTTTTTTATCCTTTCTGCCAATCTCAGCCATAGATTTACCATTAGAGTTTATACATTTGAATTTTAGATCCTATAAGAACTTAAATATCAAAACTACAATACTACTGGTATTTATAATTGCCCATGTAATTACCTTTACCAGATATCTTTATTTCTTTATGCAGCTTTGATCTACTATCTAGTGTCTTTTCCTTCCAATCTGAAGAACTTCCTTTAGTCTTGCTTGTAGGGCAGATTTAGTGGTGATGAACTCCTTCAAGTTTTTGTTTATCCAGGAATGTCTTAATCTCTCCCTCATTTTTGAAAAGACAGTTTTACCATATATAGAATTTTTGTTTGGCAATTATTTTCTTTCACACTTTTGAATATGTCCCACTACTTTCTTGCCTCCATCGTTTCTGATGAAAAATCTATAGTTAATCTGATTGAAGCTCCCTTGTATATGATGTATTGCTTCTTTCAACTTTTAAGATTCTCTCTTTTTCTTTGGTATTTGACAGTTTAATTATAATGCATTGGGATGTGGATTTCTTTGAGCTTATACAGTTTGTAGTTTGTTGAACTCCTTGGATGTGTTTATTCATATGTTTCATTAAATTTTGGGTTCTTTGACATTAATTCTTCAAATATCCTTTCTGCCCACTCCTTCTTTTTTCTCCTTCTGGGACTTCTACAATACATATATTGGAATGACTGTGGTCCACAGATGTCTTAGGCTTTATTCATTTTCCTTCATTCTTTTTTCTTTCTGCTCCTCAGTCTGAATAATTTCAATTTTCTTATCTTTAAGCTCACTGATTCCTTCTGCCAGCTCCAATTTGCTGTTGAACCCATCCAGGGAGTTTTTTAATTTCAGTTATTGTGTTCTTTAGCTCCAGTATTTCTCTTTGTTTCTTTTTTTATAATTTCTAGCTTCATTGAAATTCTTATTTTGTTTCTAAATCATTTTCCTGATATCCTTTATTTCTTTGTCCATGTTTTCATTTAGATCTTTCAGCATCTTTAAGATCGTTTTTTTAAAGTCATTATCTGGAATGTCCAATGCTGGTATTCTTCACTGATGGTTTCTTATGTTTTATCTTGCTCCCTTAGATGGTCCATCATTTTTTGTTTCTCTGTATGTCATGTAATCTTTTATTGCACACTGTACAGTTTAATATTTTAATGTGTTAACTCTGGAATTTAGTCCTAAGGTGTCTTTTCTTTAAGTGTGTATCCAACTATGATATGACAGAGATTTCCTTGACTTCCAGGAGCTAACAACAACAACAACAATAACAAAACATCTTTCATCGCCTTTATCAGATTGGTTCTGTGTTGGCTCTTTTAGAGTTTAGGTCTTTTAACAATGAGCCTTTAAAACAATTCAAGTGAAATTAAATGACCCTCTCTAGTCTTTTTGGAGCTTGATTATTGCCCTCCACAAATATTTGTGGCCTTAGGTATTTCTCCATTTAACAAACCTGAATGTCCCCTCATTTTCTATCAAACAGTCTTTCTTCCTTCCCAGGTGCTGTTGTGTACGTCTTAAAGCTAGTAATCCTTTGCCCCAGGCTACCATGATTTGATTGTTTCTTATACTGATTTAGCTGCTCACAAGCTGCTTTTGCATGCAGGGCAAGTCCTGGGATGGCAAAACAGAGACACATTTTTGGTTCAGTCCTTCAGGCTACCACCAATAGACTGGTACAGACTTACATGCACCGTAGTTCGTGCAAAGGGATTTCTGCTTCCTCCAGAACCAGGACCAAGGATCTGCACTGAGAACCCAGGCTGGCTCCACAATGGACCATGGAGGGAATGAGGGAGGAGTCAACAATGGCACCCTGAGATTTTCCTACCATTTTTTTCTTTAAATAACTTTTTAATGTAAGTAAATGTAAAATATATCATATATTTATGTTAAAACTTCATAATATTTAGAGAGGGGGTGCAAATCTGTGGTTATTTCATAGGTGAACTTCACATCTCTTAACATTTAGAGTTTTCCACTGGCATGTTCAACTTAATGATATCTAAATCATTAGTCACTGCAGTGCCCATCTCTTTCATTATTTATTTTAACACTATATAAAGATATCTTTAGCATCTTTATAATCATATGTGATTGTAATCTTTTTAAAATTTTCAATAGAGAAGTTGTAAGTTTACAAAAAAATCCATGCGTGAAAAAATCATGCAGAAAAGAATTTCCATATATGCCCCCTCTTACACACACAGCTTTCCCCACTATAAACACTCTGCATTACTGTGGTATCTTTGCCATAACTGATGAAACAATATTATAATAATTATATTATTAACTATAGTTAGTGTTCAATATTTGTATTGTGCAGCTCTACTGTTTAAAAGTTTTATTCTGGTACCATATATGCAACCTAAAATTTCCCTTTTAAACCACATTCCGACATTCAGTTCAGTGGAATTAAAACATCAAAAATGTTGTGCCTCTGTCACCACTATCCATTACCAAAACTTTTCCATCACCCCAAACAGAAACTTTGTACCAATTAAGAATTAACTACCCATTTCCTACCCATTCCCTGGCCCACAAGCTTTTCCTACTATTTTAAAATTGCCTTTTTCTTGATTTGGTGCTCACCCAGTTACTGCAATGCTTTAATTGTTTTCCAGAGCTTTAAAAAACATCATCTGCCACGTTTTGCTAGTTGTTTAAGGATTCTGTGGGCGGATGGAACCCTGAAGCATCTCACTCTGCCAACTTGGTCCACACCAAAAATCGAAACTTGGGAGTCATTTCTGACAGCCCCCTTTCCGTCCATCCCCACATCTAATCCATCATCATGTGGGTTCTCTATTCAAAATGTGTCTCAAACTTTTCTGCTCCCCTCCCCACCTGATGCTACTGTGGTCCGAGCCTCCACTTTCTCTTGTGGGACTGGACTTCCCAGCTGGCCTTCCCACAGCTTCCCTTGCTCTTTCTAGTCCCTTCTCCACACACAGTCAGGGCTGTGTTGTCAAATGTCAATCAGAGCAGTCTTCCTGCGGGTCTTAACCCCACTGGCTTCCTATTGCATTTAGGATGAAGTCCCATATTCAACCTAAAAGACCTTCCAGGACATGCCCCTCCAACTTCATACCAGAACTGCTCCTGCCTCCCCCTGTCCTCAGGAGAATGGGGCACTAAATGCTTAAGTAGCTTGCCTTAAGATCACAAGCCAGTAATAATAAATGTTCCTTGAATGAGTGAGTGAACAGGGCCACATTCCTTTCCACCTCTCCCCACCAATCCCAGTCATTAGATGCTGAATTGACTGCAGCCCACGCTTCCTATAGTTCTTCAGGGACTCCCTCTGCCAAGCTCAGGAGGCCCCTTCTTTCCTAGCCAACTCGCACTTCTAATGGATAACTCTCTCCCACCTCTTTCTACCCATCAAAATCACCTCCTGCATCTAGTTCCTTTTGGATCTATGAGACAGACGTCTAATCAGATAAACATTCTGAGCTAATGACAACAAGGTGTCAGTAGTAGGCAACTGTGTCCCCCTCCCAGGTACACACTTTTTTTTTTTTTTTAACAATAAATACATTTATTTTCTCATGCACCAGGAAGGTGAGTGTAGTAATCTGGGGGTGTCATTAGTAGCCCAGATTCTTTCCATCTTTCTGCTATCATATGTTCTGTATATTGACTTTTTAAAAAAGTTTTTGTAGTTTTATTATTCCTCTAGTGAAAAATCTGCACAATCACTGAAGAATCTTTACTTCTTCTTTTTTGCCAGCACCAACACTGGCCTTTGCAGACCCTGACTTTCTTCATTCTATTTTTCTGTTCCTTTTGCTCTTTTCTTGAAGAGTTTTTCTTTTTATACAAGCCATGTCTTGTAAGTCTGTGTTTGGGTTAATTTTTCTTTGCATAATCCAAGGAATCATAAATCATGCCCAAGCTAGTTGTCTTGCCGCTACCAAAATGGGTTCTGATTCCAAATACAAGGATGACATCTGGTGTAGTTTGGTACGTTTTGGCTAGTTTTTCCCGAATTTCTGTCTTAGGTACTGTCGCCTTCTCAGGATGAAGGACTTCAATGACCATGTGTTTTTGCTGAAATATTTGGTTTGTCATGAACTTCCTGGTCTGAATAGTTACCCTGTTTTTCATGATGGTGGGTGAGCCTCAGGCAGCCAGGGAGGGAAAGAGCTCAGTATATGGCTTTTAGCCTCAAGTCCCAAGAAGGCTACTATGATTCCAACATCACATTCTCCCACAACCATGTTAAGGCAAAAATAAAAACAGTTGTCTATTATTTATTTTTTTGTAATTAGGGAGAAAAGCCTTTCCCAGGTTCCTTAGCAGACTTCTCAGATCCAACTGGGTCTTAAGTCCATGCTCTTATGGACTTAAGATCCAGTTGGATCTTAAGTAAGGGGCACACTTGCCTTTTAACTGGGATCTTGGGGACCTGCAGAGTCTTAAAAGGACTAATACAAATGGTGGGGTTTTAGGCATCACATCAGACCTAAGGGGGTGGCATTTAACTCTTTGGAATCTAGAGCTGATCTTAGTTATCCTAAAGCAAAATAACAAAAGGAGGCTTCCTTTGTCTGTAAATGAAATGGCAAATTAGGAAAGAAAGGGGGCATATGGTTATGTCCTGCATGAATAATAACGTAATGGCAGATGCTGCCCTCACCCCACTGGAGTCCTCAGCCTGGTAAGAGAGTCGAGGTCACCCCTCCCTGTGGAGGTGGGTGGCAGAGTGAAATGCCACACCCCTGCCCTGGCAACAGAAACTGGGGTTCCTGCAGGAAGAGGGGAACTGTGCCTCATTCTGACTTAGGTACTTGCTGAGTTCTGAAACCGCGGCCCCTCGGAGGTAGGCAGCTGAGGACTCTTCAGAGGGGTGTACCAGTTTCCTAGGAGCTGGGCTTACACAGACATAGAGACAGGGGCACAAACCTTGGGATTGGAAAGGACCATGGGGAGAAAGGCTGGGAACAAAGAACTGGGACACACATTCACCCCAGCTCTGCAGCCTTCAGAGAGCAAGGAGAGAACCTTCATCAGGTCCAGAGACTTCAGATGGGACATGGAGGATGGGGAGAGGCAGGAGCCCCGGATTTTCCTGGTAGTCACCCATACTTGGGATGGGATATCTAGATCAGAAAAGTGGGAGCTTGGACACTTGGTGGGGCCACAAGGTGCAAAAGGGGTCCATATGATGTTGACATGCTGCCCCCTATACAGAGAGTCCTCAAATCAGCAGAAGTCCCCAGTCAGTGGCAAAAGGAACTGCAAGAACCAAGGGAGTCAGGGTTACCTCCCAGAAGCACCATAAAATCAGCCATTTAAGGCCACCATGTGTTAGCTGTGCATTGTGCCCCAGGCCCAGAGGAAGATGCAGAGGGGTAAGGGGTTATCTCAGCTGCGTGACTGCCCACTGCCCCCACCAAGCCCCAGGCTAGCCAACAATGCAGATGGAAAAGGTCTGTGAGTTCGATTTGAGGTTAGAAATTTAATCTGGCCTAGACTTGGTTTTTAAAAACTGAAGGTAACTGGAAAGTATAGAGTCTAACTCAGATATTGTTAAGGCATTAGAAAGTGGAAATGCAACATAAAGTGACTAAAGGCAGTACTTGGGGAAATCAAATTACTTTACTTTTTACATCAATGAGATGAGACTCACTCCAAGACTCCACAAGAAGTCACAGACATAAAACTCAGAGCTGAAAAGAGCAAACACATTGTAAATGGTGGTTATGATTATTGTCTCAAAATTCAAGCATCAGGACAACCAAATCAGTAGGCTGAGCCCTTATCTTGGGGATCACCCCTATGAAACTTATTCGTGCAAAGGGTAGGCTAAACCTACTTATAATTATGCCTAAGAGTCACCCCCAGAGAACCTCTTTTGTTGCTCAGCTGTGGCCTCTCTCTCTAAGCCAACTCAGCAGGTGAACTCACTGCCCTCCCCCTCAAATGGGACATGACTGCCAGGGGTATAAATCTCACTGGCAACGTGGGACAGAACTCCCAGGATGAGCCAGGACCTGGCATCATGGGGAGAAAGCCTTCTTGACCAAAAAGGGGAACAGAGAGATGAAACAAAACAAAGTTTCAGTAGCTGAGAGATTTCAGAGTTGAAAGGTTATCCTAGAGATAATTCTTATGCTTTATATGAGTATCCCTTTTTAGTTTATGGTGTATTGTGGAGTGGCTAGAGGAAAGTACCTGAAACTGTTGAGTTGTGCTTCAGTAGCCTTGATTCTTGAAGATGATTGCATAATAATACAAGTTTTAAAATGTGACTGTGTGATTGTGAAAACCTGTGTCCGATGCTTCTTTTATTCAGGGTATGGACAGATGAGTAAAAATATATAGATAAAAATAAGTAAATAATAGGGGGGATATGGGGTAGATTGAAATAAATTGGGTAGATTGAAATATTAGTAGTCAATGAGAGGGAGGGGTAAGGGGTATGGGTTGTAGGAGTATTTTATTTCTTTTTCTGGAGTGATACAAATGTTCTAAAAATGATCATCGTGATGAATACACAACTATGTGTATTGGTGAGTCACTGATTATACACCATGTATGGAATGTATGTGTATGAAGATTTGTCAATAAAAATATTTTTTAAAAAGTCAAGCATCAAATCCACTTTTTGAAAGACCCCAACTTTCACTTAACCCTTGTTCTTTTGAATCCTGAAGTTTAAGAATGAAGAACTCCCAGGAACCAGAAAAGAGGATTCTGGCTATGAAAGTAGAACCATTAGCCAAGAGAAGCTGCTGGACTTTTACAAATTTCTCCATCACCCTCAACTATCTCCCTTCAGTTGCAAACTACAGGCCAGAAGGGTCTACAGTTCCGACACGAACTACAGCCAGGTGATTTCTGAGCTTCCTATCAATTCCTGAGGAGAAAAGTCACTTCCCCTCGCCTGGGGCCTGCAACCCTGTGACTTAGCTGTCCCTGTGTTCTGCCCTGACAGGTTATTAGAGAAGAAAAAGTTCTCAGAGTGCACACACACACACACACAAAGCACAGGTCAGCTGACCACTTATCAAGTTAATTTCCACTCAAACCTCTCTCTCTTCTTAATACCAGAGTATTGCCCAACATGTCAGCATCTTGATCTAATTGCAGCATGTTACAAATATCCACCAATAAAAGAAAAATAGAATGTAAGTCGGTTATGAGGTGAGGTTAAAAATCTTGACAAAGATAAAAGGTTTCATGAAGTTGATGAAAGTAATTCTGGAGAGCTGCTTGGATCAACTTTGACCAACTTCGTGTCAAACTAGAGAGTAATCGAAGGAAAGAAAATCAACAGGAATGATGACATATAGGAATTCAAAAGAGAGTATTTGAATATCAAACAGTTGAAGCCTGAAACATTTTTAGGAAAATAATCCTTTTTGACCATCTTCTGGAAGTCATAAGTAAAGGAGGCCCTATCATGTCGTTGTACACACTTGTCATCAAAAATGTCTCTCCTTCCAAATAAAATCAACAGTTGATTCCAATCTTGGACCTAAGAATTGGACCATAGTGGCAACTGTAACTAAAATGTTAATTTAATTCAATAAAGTACTGAAAACAAGTTATAAGTTCAATTGTGAAGGTAATAACAAAATCACGTTTTGTCCACACAGTATATTCTGTTTGGGACTTTTGTCCAGTTATAGTCCTCAGTGAACAAGGATGTTTTGTAACCATCTTTGTGAAAATGGATTTGTCGTTTGTTTTTTGCTTTTGATTTTAATGAATTGACTAATTTCTATGACTCATTATATTGCTATTAAAATTATTAATATATTTATTTCTACCTTTTAATTTTGAAATTATCTCAAACTTCATAAAAGTTGCAAAAATAGTACAAAGAATCCCTCTATATCCTTTGCTCTATTTCTGCAAATGTATTCATGATACCATGTTTGTTTTCTCATTCTCTAAACAGAAAAACATATAGATAATCTATAGAGATAAAATTTCTTTCCTGAACCACTTGAGAGTAAATTACATACACTTCCCCTCTCTCTTTAAATATTTCAGTGTGCATTTCCTAAAAATAAGGACATTCTCTTCTATAACCACAGTTCAATGAACAAACACAGGAAATACACACTGATACAGAACTGTTATCAAATCTACAGATTTTATTCAAATTTGGCCATAAGTTGCTGTTTTGATCCTGTGGGAAAATGGCTTTACATAGGCAACTCGACTGATGTGTCCAGAAAAGTTCAAAGGGGATGGAAATCCATTCATGTATTTAGCCAGCCAGCCAGCTAATATTTATTGACCTGTTAATCATGTTCCAGGGCCTGTGCTGAGGCTGGGAACTGGAAAGGAATCCTGCACAGACCCTGCCTTCAAAATGACTTTGTCAAATAAAAACTCAAAATGATATGAATAAAATAACACCTCAGTGGGGTATTGGTTTCTCATACTTTACCCCCATATGCCTCAGCTTGCTTCTTTCCTCCTCAGATATTAATGCCGAAAGAGCTTCACTAGAGTACTTTGATTTGATGCTTCTTGGGCCCTGCCTCACTTCTGAGCACACTCCACATGCACAACCCAGAGGGAGTGGTAATGTCTCTGTGACAACCCTTCAATGGCTGGTGATGGGACTGCAAGAGACACAATTCTCCTTGTTGGTCCTCAGTTGAAAGATTCTGATAGGCATTTTGTACCCTCCTCTG
This sequence comes from Myrmecophaga tridactyla, assembly GCA_004026745.1. NCBI lineage: Eukaryota > Metazoa > Chordata > Mammalia > Pilosa > Myrmecophagidae > Myrmecophaga > Myrmecophaga tridactyla. The sequence goes on along the minus strand of PVIY010033956.1, from coordinate 16,012 downwards.
ACTTAGCAGAATGGAGCCTTGGTTTCCTACAGATGCAATCAGCTCAATCACAAAAGTTGGTCTTGGCTTTCCATTTTCTCTGCTTTCATTCTCCATAGTTCCTCACTCCTGTTACCTGAGATCATGAAGAACTACCTGTACACAAGTCTTTGTATCAGGACTTTTGGAGGGAATACAGGTGAAGACAGCAGCTGCCAGAAGGGGCCCTGAAAGTAGACCCTTCAGAAGGGATGTTGGGAAAGAATCACCCACCATCATGGGGGCCCAAGGACCCCATTTCTGCAGTGAGAATGTGGTGCTAGGACTGGTGTGCTGTAACATTACAATTAATGAGATACTTGAAAGAGAAATCAGGTACATGTGGAAAGTGAAGTGATGGGTTTTGAATATATGAGGGAAATGGCAATTATATGGATTGTGGAATAGAGTGACCTTTGCTCTCTGCCTATGAATCTTTAAAAAAGGAAAATGACAAGTCAGGCCAGCCAACTATCAACTTAAGGCCAGCTGGAAAGCTAGAAGTCCTCTGTTTTAAGATTTAAGGAGATCCTCATCTCCTGCAGTTGCAGGCAGACTGGGATGAAAAATAGGCTCCGGATTTAACTGTAAGGATGGTAAAGCCACAAAGACTGATGGCACCAGTCTTATGCCATTAGCATTTCTCCTTATGCCAAAAGCAATTAGTGGCTATTCCCCAGAGATGGAACACCATGACCTGGGATAAGAGTATCTGGGTGTGTGTACCTGAGCACTACAAACCCCCAGATTATCTTGAATCCTCTAAGCCAGAAGCAGCTCTGGCCCCACTTGCTAGAGGGAGGAGGTCTTCCCTTGCTTGAAGACCATGCCAAGTTCTCAGCTGAGGCAGGTGCCCTACAAGGCACTGCTTGCCTCCTTCAACATCTGTCCTGCCTCCCCTCATTGCTTTAAGACCAACAACCAATGTCAGGTCTTAGTATAGCCCAACCAAGAAAGAACAGGCCTGGTCCAGGAGAAAATATCTTATATACTAAAATAACTTCAATGGTTGTTTAATATGTACTGGCCAGAAACAAAAGTACAGGTATGGGAAGGAATCTTGAGGGTGTTGGACCCAGAAGAAGAGGAGATGAATATAAGGACGGACAGGGTAAAATTTATTGGCATGAGAAAAATCTCCTATAATTTAAGAATTATCATCTAATAAGGATACTCCATTTACTAAAGTAACAAAGAATGCAGTGATGAGGAAGAACAAAGGGCTTCTTGGTTCTTATATATAATCTACAGGACTGGAGTGGCATCCAGGGGTCCTTAACCTGCAGGCTTCTGTAGTAATGCTAGGGTGTTCATGGGTGCAAGATGGAGGAGCAGCCAACCAATGTATTGCTTGACTTATATAGCCAAGAATTCTCAGAACCAGCGCACACATGTTGTCAGTCACTGCTATGGAAAATCAAGACCCGTCACGGAATCTTCTGAAGAAGGACTCTGTAATCCCACCATAAATATGTACAATAAAATATCTCATAAACACACCTTGCCCCATCCTTCTCCCAAAGAGACCTGAGACCATTTGGTAGAGTAACAACATCAAAGAAAAGGGGAAAAGCCAAACTTCTGAGGTCTAAGCTAACACTGACACTGGGGAACACAAATGTCTTCCTAATCCCTCAATTATGGTGGTTACTCAAGGAGTCTGGTTAGTTCACATAGTTCTAGCCCCAGTACATCTCACAGTGGGCTTGTGTTCATTTCCCTGATCCCAGAATGCATGATTGAGATCATATAGCAAACATCTGGAAGATTCTTCACCCTGGTCTCCTGAATTATGAACTAAGAGCCATTATGGTTGGAGTGCCCAACCTGAAGCCCCCGAAACTCTGTCTGACCATGTTAGTAAATCAGAAGCATTACTGCACTCCAGGAAGAATTGGACAGTTTGCTACCACCAACAATACTTAAAGTGAGAGCCCCCCAAACCCCTGAAATCTCTCCAGGCTAAGACAGTAACTCAAAAGCAATACCTCATTCCAGGAAGAATTGCAAGGATTAGTACCAGCAACAAAGGCTTATGGTGAGAATCTCCATCATATTGCCATTTAAATCACTGCTATGGTCTTTACAAAAATCAGTTGGGTCATGGCAAAAGATGGAGGACAAATATAACTAAACCAAGTGCCTTAATTGCGGTTACCATACCACTGGGGACAGATCAAAAGCACCTCTGTTTCTGGCAGCTGGTAAATGTGTTATTTTTCAATTCCCATCAATAAAGAAGATTAGAAGCAGTTTGCTTTTATATGGAAAGGATAGCAGTACATAGTCACTGTCTTGCTTTAGAGCTAAGTTAAATTTCCTGCTCTCTGTCTCAGTATGGTCTGAAAACTAATACACTGTTCATAAAATTTTGCTAACTAGACATGGTAAGCAGGAAGTGGCAGGTACACTGGAGCTCTCTTGTAAAAAGACACATATAAGACAATGGTAGTAGATAAACCCTAGAAGTATTCAGGGAATTCCCACATTAGCAAAGTTTTTAAGGCTCTAAATGGCCTGGGACATACTAAGACATCCCTTCTAAGGTAAAAGTACAAGTAGTGGCAACTTTGTATTGCCTACCACTAAAGAAAAAGCAGGTGCTAGGATACCTACCCCATGGGACTTAGAAGCAGCACACATTACAGTTGGTAATACTGCTCCAATCTATTTATCAGGTAATTTTGAAGACTGCCAGGTTATAGAGTCCAGAGCAAGAGAGGGCTCTATAGCATGTCCAGGCTGTGGTACAATCTGCTTTTTCACTCAGGCTCTATCACCCTCAGGACCAAAGTTAATAGACTCAGTATCTATGATGGATTTAGATGCTGTGTACAGTCTCTGGCAAGCCCCAATATAAGACTCAGTATAGATTCGTAGCATTCTGGAGTAGGACCATGCCTTCTGCAGTACAGAAGCACTCACACTTTGAGAACTATCTCGTGGTGTGTGGCTGGATTCCCATAGTGACCTTGTACCTGCACATAAGACAGCAAATGACTATACAACTGGGACTGCCCTTAACGAGTTGGGCCTTATCAGACCATCAAGTCATAAGAAAGGGAGGCCACAAAAGCAATCCATCATATGATGAAAATGATGCTCTGGGAAGTCCAGTGGAAATATGTAAATTAGTGAACAGTTGGCCTTAGAACCCTATACCACCTATTTCTGTTGCAGCAACACTTCTTCCTCAGCTCACACTTATGGCCTACAGCCCTATGATCATCTGACAGAGGAGGAGAAAACCGGGACCTAGTTCACAGACAGATTGGTTTAATATGTAAGTGTGAACTACAAATGAACTGCTGCCAATCAGGACTGGGACCAAGGTAAGGTACTCACCTTGGAACCAAATTCATCAGTAGTCAAATTAATGTGAAAAATCCATGATGAGCAATATATCAAAATTTTTAATAAAGACAAAATCAGTAATAGCGTCATGCTGAGCCACATTGGAGCCTGAGGCAACTGGTAAAAGCAGTCAAACTGATTCATGGGAATGGGCAATAGTGTACCAATTTTTGGACTTAGGTTAAGGGCTACCAGGAAAGATTTTCTGCAGCGGAAGCCCTCAGGTAGACCAGATAATTCACCCTATGGCTATTAGCCAGTACCAGCCACTCCAATGGTTGTGTGAGAATTCATTCCATGCATTGTTTGGCCCATGATGGCAAATGAGCCCCAAACCAGGAGTTCCCTCTTTATCGCCACTGCTGAATACTCTACCTGCCAGCCACACAGACGAATACCAAATCCTCAATATGGTTTAAGGAGACCAAGCAGCAGCTTAGTGGGAAGTTACTGACATCAGACTCTGTGCTAGTTTGAAATGATTTATGTACCCTAGAAAAGCCATGTTTTAGCAGCCAGATACCTTGGGATATGAAGAAGGAAAATGTGCCTGGGGGAGCTTCAACAAAGAAGAAGCCTGGAGAGAGAGCTAGAGGACATAACCATGTTCACCATGTGCCTTTCTTGTTGAGAGAGAGACCTGAACTTCATCGGCCTTTCTTGAGTGAAGGTAACCTCTTGTTGGTGTCTTAGATTGGACATTTCTATAGATTTGCTTTAACTGGGACATTTTCATGGCCTTAGAATTGTAAACTTGCAACTTAATAAATTCCTCCTTTTAAAAGCCATTACATTTCTGGTGTATCACATTCTGGCAGCTTGCAAACTAGAACAGACCCTTTTTACGATGTAGGAGACAGTGATTAGTTCTTATCAGAATTGACACCTACCCTGGATATGGATTTCCTTTCCCTACTATCAATGCCTTCACCAACATCACCATCTGAAGCCTTATAGATGTCTGGTTTATTGGTATAGGCTTCAAACAACATTGCCTCAAACTGAGGGATCTATTCTACAGCAAAAGAGGTGAACAATTGGCTTTAGATCACAAGTCTCACCCTGAAGCAGCTGGCCAAATACAACATTAAAATGGCTGATTAGAAGGCCATGCTAAGGTGAAAGCTTGGGAAAAACACTGTGGAGTTGGTGTGCTATCTTTTAGACTACAGTATATGTGCTGTTTTAGTCACCTGAGCTGTTCAGGATAATGTGCAATGGACTGTCTCAAACAATGGGAATTTATTTGCTCATGTTTTGAGGCTAGGAAAAAGTCCAAATCAGGGCGTCATCAAGGTGATGCTTTCTTCCTGAAGACCGGATTGCGGCTGGCTGCCGGCAATCCTTGGAGTTGGACTCCTCTCTTGCATGGCAGTATACCTGGAGGCCTCTCCTGTCCTCTTCCTTCTCTTTCGGCTTCTGTTGACCATCAGTTTCTTGCTTCCCCTGGCTTTCTCTCTATTTGTCTGAATTTCATTCTGCTTATAAAAGACTCCAGTAATAGGATTAAGACCCATCCTGATTGGGTTGGGCCACACCTTAATTGAAGTAACCTCATCAAAAGGTCTTACAATTAGTTCACTCACCAGAATGGATTAAGTTTAAGAACAGGTTTTGGGGGCGGGCCATGGTAGCTTAGCAGGCAGAGTTCTCGCTTGCCATGCTGGAGACCCGGGTTCTATGCCCGGTGCCTGTCCATGCAAAACAAGCAAACAGACAAAAAACAGGCTTTGGGCTCCAAACCACATGTATTAATATATGGTCCTGTGTTCCCAGCATCTGGAGTACCTGGATCTGGGAACCAAGGGATGGAAGCCAGATCAGCTCCTCTCACCATTACACTCATTGATACACTTGAGAAATGTGTACTTCCTGTCCTCGCAACTTTGACTTGAGCTCTGTCAGATCAGAGTTCTTGATCCTTGGAGTGGATAGGGAGGGTGGAGGGTGGGCTCTTCCACTAGGGGACATGACAAATTCCACTAAACTTGAAAATACAACTCCTGCCTAGTCACTTTGGGCTTCCCATGTCAGTGGGCCAGAGCAAGGGAGATCAATGGATTATCAGGAGGAAGAGATAGAGTTGTTGTCCTCCCATAAGGGAGGGCTGAGTGTGTCCAGGGCTGAGGGGATTCACTGCGGTGTGTCTGTCTCTCTGTGTATCCATGCCCTGTGATGGAGAAGAATGGGCAGTGGCAGCAACCACCGGTCAACAAAGTCAGACCAGTAAGGACTACTACCCCTCAGGGTTGAAGGTGTGGTCAGCTCACTCCCCATGCTGCCTGAACAAGCTGACCTGCTGTTCAAGAGTGAGGGCGATTTAGAGTGGGGGATATCAGAGTTGATGATGAATATCAGTTATGGCTTCAGGGCCATTGACAAGTAGAGATTTTGGCCAGCCTCCACCTCAGAGACTTGGTCAGAGTGTTAATGAAGGACCTGAGTGGATCTGAGAGGTACAAGGGGCGACCTGCGTAAACTTGTCTTGTATACTGTGTCATATCCTCTTGACCTCAACTCTGGTTCCAGCTATGGCTCTGGTGAACAGTTTTGTGCAAGCTTCAGCTTGCCTCATAGTGTTAACACTTGGCCTCAAGCATGTTTTTTGCTTTTGGCCATAGAGTTTCGCTAGAGCTGTGGCGTGGGATGGTAGAAAGAGCCTGTTTAGCATGCATACCTTGTGTGAGTTTGGAAGGGTGGAGGATTAATGTCTGCTCGGAACCCTCAGCCAAATGGGGACAGGCAGAAGATTCTAAGAGGACTTTTGTACCCCTCAGAAGTCCCCAGAAGGTGAGCTCTGGTTGTCTGCAGCAGTAAACACCCTTAGTGATGCCTCCTTGAGCTGGTTTTCCCCCTCCCCATGTTACCTTCTCTGGGTCTTCCTTCTTACTTCCTCGGACCATCTCTCAAGTAAGCCTCCTTCGCTCAAGTCCTTTTTTCAGGCTCTGATTTTGGGAAAGAAGCCCGCTTTTGGGAAGGATCTGTGTTAAGACAGTGTCTCCAAACTCCAGCATCCCCCAAAGAAGGACTGAAGTAGATGAGTAGATTTCTGTCTGTGTTAAGCTAAAGAGGTGAAGAACAGAAAATACTTAAGACACCTGCTATATTTATCACAAAGACCTGGGTTCTATAACCTGTAGCTAGTCCTGAAATTCCATGCAATCACAGGCACTATAAATTTATCAAACTTGGACATATATGCAAGTTTAATACTAGCAGAAATAGTGAAGCCATAAGTTATTTTCAATGTGCAGTTCTCATGAAGTGAAATCCTTAGTTCCTTAGACTAAAATCTGGAGTCTGGCCTCTAGAGCTGCCCTTAGCCCTCAGCAGCCGGGATTTCCTGACCTCTAGCACACCCTAGTGGTCTCTTCAGGTCATGTCCTGAGCTCAGCTGTGAAGCATAAAAATTCAGCCTCAGAGAAAACTGCAGTTAATGGAACATTTTTTACAAGAGGCTTCTTTCAATGCTTTTCCTCTAAGAAGAAGCCGTCAAGTTTTTGAATCTTTGGCGGATAAATCTGTGCCACCCCTGCTTAAAATAATGCATGATGTGTTATGCTTTGTTTGTTCCTCTGGCAAATAAATGTTTTATCATCTGTGTGGTCTGTAGAAGACACCAAGTTATAGTATGAGGTTCCAAACCCTAAAATGCACTATCTTTTCACAGACGAATAGTAAAAGAGTGTTAAACCAGTGTCCAGACAGAGAAATAGTTACCTAGTATGTGCAGGAGAGACAGATGCCACCGTTTGCCTCAATCCCAAAGCAGAATTTCATCACCCTACCTGGCTCAGAAGCAGGTATGGGAACATATGCTCTCTTTATCGCTCGTCCCACAATCGATTTCAGCGCATCTGTGCGGGGTGATATGAAGTGTCCTAAATGTATTCTAAAGTAAAAAGACACCTTTGCCTCAATCAGTGTTGAGCAGCTTTGAATTGAGCTGGGTTAAAGGCTTTAGCACCCTCCAGTGGAGTTTATGCTCATGTACTTCGTGTCATTCATATGCATGAGAGGACGTCATCATTTGTGGTGCAGCCCTGAAAGGAAGCTTTAAGGGCGAGAATTTAATTTTAAGTGATGGGGAGGGGGGAAAAAAAGGTGTGAATTTAGCTCCAGACTCTGCAGAGAACGAAAGTTGATGATATATTTTTGTCTGAGACACTGCAAATCGCTCTAGAATGCCCTCTGAACTTCCCCCACAGTCCACCTGTCCACAAAATGGCTGGGGATTCACTCGATTGTGTGACCTCACTGACAAGCAGTCTTTTGAGAACAGACAATGTCACAAAGCCCCTAAAGTCACCATGTGGACAAGAAATTGTTCTGCAAAATGATAGCATGTAATACACCAAAATGTCTTGAAAAGCATGTAAATTCGTTTCCTCAGGATGATTTTTCTTTGTTATAATCAGCAGCCTTGGGGGTACATATGTGTATCCATGTTTAGTGGGAGTGAAAAGTTGTTATTAAAAAGAAAAACAGAAAATTTTGACTAGGGTGTTTGTGCCTTTTAAGAGAGCAGGGGGTGTGGCATAACTCTTTAAGGGAATAGAGCAAATCTCTATATTCATGCTTCCCTCCGCTTAGAAGGGTGGTGCCAACCCTAGAATTTGGCCACACTAAGGTAAGGTCTTAGAAGCCTTGTGTTAAAGATACTTAGGTTTAAGTCCTGGGAAGTGCTGGGGTTCCCCATTCATTCAGGCCAGGCAAGCTGAGCAGAGAGAGATGCAAGAAGCAGGAGCTGAGACAGAAAGCAAGGAGAAGAAGTGGGGCGAGTCAGGCTCCAGGGGCTCAAGAGAAATGGAGAGTTTATGCTCCCCACCCACTCCTATAATCCTTAGAGATTCTGGGCCGATGCTCCCCTAAAAATTGGCTTGAGGATTTGCTTTTATTTATTAATGTTAAGGGTGACTTCCATTAAACCCGAATGACCTTAGGGACACCAACAATGCAGCTATCCATTAAATAATTATTATAAGGATTAGTTATTAGTGAATACCAATTACATAGCAGTCATTCTACTAGGCACCAGGGATACAGGACTAAATAAGACACAAGTTCCTTCCTTCTGGATTTTCCTTTCTGGGAGGGGGAGTGTTGTCTGCATGAGGAGGGGGTTGGGAAGGTGATAAGAAGCAAAAGTCCATCCTGTCCGGATTGTTCTTCTACTGAAAGGGTTTGGATTGGCTTGAGTTCTACAGGGGTGGTTCATTATTAGCCACCTTCTCGCTGTGCATGGGTAATTTCAGATTTCTATACTGGGGAGGACCAAGGTGTCTGGACCCTCAGCCATGACACTCAGGCCTTAGTATCCTTCCAGGACGTCCCCCCACCCACCCGCTGCCAAGAGACAGCAGAGCTGACAGTCACCATCTACTGCATTACATCTCTAATTGCCATGTTCATTTGGTCACCTATGGGTCACCTATGTCTTCCCTCTCAAGAATGTCAGGGACCCAAGAGGTGGGACCTTGTCTCTCTCTCTCTCTCTTGCCACTGTTCTATTCCTCATTCTAAAAGGGGGGCTTTTCTTCAGTTTGCTGAAGCTGTTGGAATGCAATATACCAAAAGTGGGTTGGCTTTTACAATGGGAATTTATTAACTTATAAATTTACAGTGCTAAGGCTGTGAAAATGTCCAAATTAAGGCATCAACAGGAAGACACCTTCTATGAAGAAAGGCTGCTGACATCTGGGGTTCCTTTGTCAGATAGCAAGGCACATGGCCAGTGTCTGCTGTTCCTGTACTCCTGGGTTTTGTTGCTTTCAGCTTCTGGTTCCACTGGCCTCCTCTCTGAGCTTCTGTGGGTCCTATCTTAGCTTTTCTGGGGACTTTCTCTCTCAGCTCTCTCGGCTTTTCCTGTCCTTTAATCTCTCATAAAGGACTCCATAAAAGAATTAAGACTACCTCGAATGGGGTCAAATTGAATGTCAAATTGAAATAACTTAACCAAAAGGTCCCACCCACAACAGGTTTACACCCACAGGGATGGATTAAAAGAACATGGCCTTTTCTGTGTTACGTAACAGCTTCAAACCAGCACAGGGGCTGACACTGAGTCCATGTTTGTCGGACAGATGGCTAGCTTGGCTGTGACATGGAATATCATTAAAGATCACTTCAGTTTGCAATGACTTAGAAAGACCGATGGCAGGTGATGGCTTTAACCATGTAGTCTTCTCCTCCAGACCCTCAAAACACTCCTACCAAATGAAATTAATGATAACCATTTGTGGTGACTAGCCTCCAAGATGGTACCCAAGACTTGCTTTCTGGTCTTTGTGCCCCTTGGTCCCTACCATAGGGGCAAGTGCTGGACTGTGTACCCAATCGGATGTTGAGGAAATGATGGTGTGTAACTCGTAAGGCTAGATCATCATGACAGTGTGGTTTCTGTCTTCCTCTGTGGACCCGTCCCTCTGGGGAAGGCCAGTTCTTTAGTCATGAGGATGCTAAGATTCCTGTGTGGAGGAGCAGCCAGAACCAACCTGCTATCAATGTTAGTGAGCGCCTTAGAGCCAATCTCCCAGCCCTAATCGAACCTTCAGATGACTGCAGCCTCATGAGCGAATACAAGCTAGAACTGCCCAGCTAAAGCACTCCCAAATTCCTGCACCACAAAAATCGTGACAGATAAATGTTTGTTGTTGTTTCGAGCCACCAAATTTTGAAGCAATATGCTACTCAGCAATAAATATGAAATACAGTGAGTGCCGATATCAACTTCTGACATTATCTCAGTCTTACACAAAGTTTTAAAAAGCAATTAAGGTCTTTATAAAAAGTTGCAAGGCAAAATTGAAGTAAATGGCATGCTTGCTTTACTAAAACAACTTTAAGAGAAGCCCCTTACCCTCCTGCTCCTCTTTCCAGATACCGCCTTACCACTGAGCCCCTCATACACAGAAAATCTGGAGATTCCTCAGCAAGAAAAGCAGGCTTCAAACGGTGAGAGGGTTGAAGTTCAAGTTTATTCCCACAGCTAAGGTGGGCAGCCAGAAAAATGAAGCATTTCTGGGGACCTGGCTATCCAACTCCGCAGAAAGGAAGTGGGGATCTGGCTGGGAGGAGAACTTCCCTTGGCCCACTGAGCCTCCTGCCTGGGGCCAAATTATCTCAGTGATAAAGGAAAAGAAGATGCTATTACATGTAAATAAAATAAAACCTTGGAGGGCCGTAATTCATTTATTGTATTGAAATGATATGCAAATTACTTGATGAGATTTAGCAGAAAGCCACCCGTGGAAACAACGGCATTGTTTGGAGCGTGGTGGTTCCCCCTGGTTTCAAATCCACACACAGGATTCCATTGGAGCGTTACAGTCTCCCCTCCGCTCACCTCTGCAGGACCGAGCCCTTTGTCTTGCTTACTCTGCACGTAGCCAGGAGCAAGTGCAGCGCCCTGCTCCTGCCCAGATGGGGCTCAAGCCTCTGTTTTAGGGGTGGAGCAACGAGAACAGGGGCGCTGCCAAGCCCGGCCCGCGTGAGCGCAGTCCGGGTCCCCGCGCCCCATTGTCTGCCGCATTATGGGAAGCCGCTTTGCTCCCATTGTGCGGCGCTGTAATCTCCGAAGTTTCTGAGCTATCTGGAGGAGCTTACTTGAGTGAAATGGCTTGCCCCGCTCAGATCACTCTCCCCAAGCCACTGGCGCCGGCAGGACCGCCGCTACGGCGTGGGCTTTTGATCCCCGTAAGCAAATATCCGCGAGCGCCTCCCGCCGCGGGCCTGTTAGCCGCTCCACAAAGCACGACAGCGAGATGAGCCACCGAGAGGCGAGTGCAAGAAAATAAACTGGAAAAAAAAAGTCCTGCTTGTAGGGTTTTGACGCAGGAGGAGCGAAGGTCCAGAGCCAGACACCTGCTGGAACCTGGGCCCGGGAGATTAGAAACGGCTACCGAGAGTGCTGGGCTCCTACTCTGAGAACCGCTTGGCTTAAAGCACCTCTGAATTCCTGACCCACATGAACTGCCAGAGGTGATACATGTTTAGTTCCTAGACCTTGGACCCAAAGTCATCCTTTCCAGGGCCTGCATACTTGAGACCAATGGAGCATTATTTACACCCAGGTGGTCCAGTGGATATGCAGAGAGGGGGGCCACAGGCCGGTGTCTCTACTTTCATACCAGAAAGGGGGTTCAGCAAAGGGAACTGAAAAGTGAATGTGTGCAAAGGGGGTCCCACTCAGCCTTGGTTCCCATCCAAGTGGGAAAGTGGGGGCTGTGCTTCCCGAGGTGGGGAAACTTGGCAGTGGACGGCCAGGCTGAGAGCCTAGGTCCTCCAGAAGAAACCTGGATTGTAAGGGGGAGGGGAAAAAGAGATCCCATTCTACCGACCACCCACCCCCATGAGATGAGGCTGACCCTCAAAAGAAAGCATCTTACAAATTCTGAGCTGATTTCTCTCACTATCTGAATGCTTCCATGCTAAGAGTCCCTGAAAATTTCTGTCTGATTTTCTCCAACCATGAGGATGTGTGTATATGAGTTTAATTTCCCCAGCTTCCTTGCCCTCCTAAGACAGTCAGCACCCAATGCAAATGTCCTTCAGGGCTTCTTCCCAGTCCCTACCATAAAGTGGGTTAATGGAAGGACAGAGGCCTAGGTTTTCCTTCTGATTCTGGTACTCGAGCACATCACTTCCTCTATACCTAGGTGAGCTAAGAAATTATCTGAAGATCAGGTGGGAAGCCTCAAGGAGATAAGCTCTGCCTAAGGCTCTGTAGTTGGGGAGCCTCTTCTCCAGGGCCCAGAACCTGTCCTTGAATCAGCAATGCCGACAGGACCACCACGTCTTAGCAGGGTAGTGTGGAAATGAGGGCTAACCGCAGTGGTGGGCTCTGATGGGGTTGGACTGAGTGGACAGTGATTTAGGACTTTCCCCAGTTCTGAAATCTTTCCATTGTGGAAAAGTCAACTGGGCCTAAAGCCCAGTTTTCTGCTGATGTCGGAGATTTGAGCATCACCCTTCTGCAGAGGAGGTCTTTTCTGGCAGCCGAGACCAATGACTTGGAGTTAACAAACCTAATTCCAGAATCAGGCTGGCCCTCCACCAAATGGGGGATTTGGGGGCAATGGATTAAACTCCAGCCTCCACTCTTCTCTGAAATGGATTAAGACTCACCTGAGGTTTAAAGTTTTTTATTGACACCATCGCCAGTATTGTTTATTCCTTCTCAAAAATGTAGGTTGATTTATTGAATATATGGGCTATGTGGATTTTTTCAGCAATAAAAAGAAAAGTTATTCAGATACACAGAGAAGAATCTAGGAGACTTTTTAAAAAATTGTACGCACCACAGGCTAACAGAAACAAACAAAAATTCCAGGGTAACTTTTTAGCCACAGGATGTCCTCGAAGCATAGGAAATATTCTGCCATTGAACAAAATCCCACTCCCACTCTTCTCTTCCCCCTCCAAAAAAAAAAAAACAAACCCAAATCAGCATTAAAGTAAAAATTACTTGATAGAAAGAATTTCTATCCTTTGAGCAATATGAAATAAAAACTTCAGAATCATAATAGTGACTCTACCATAATTTTCTGTAATAAAACATCTATTATAACAGATATGGCAATACAATAAAAGTCCTATTGTTCCAGAAACTGTATTATAACTGAAACAGGATAATTATAGAAATACTTGCGTGAGAATTGCATGTTCAACAGAACCATTGAAAATCATTCTTCTCAGACTAAATATAAGTCTTTTGAGTACGGAAGACTGCTTTAGTGGGATCTGAAATGGAAGAAAAGGTGGATTAAAAAAATATGTTATAGCACCTTAAACTTCCAAACTCCCCTCAGGACAATCTGTGACATGATTCCAAGAACCTACCCAGCTCAGAGTTCTACACTGTATTTGGAATACTAAAATATAATAGTAAGATTTTTAAGCAGGGAATCTCTGTATATTATTTCAATAAACAGATTTTAGGGTGAATTTTAGCTCTATTGAGTTCATTTTGTAAATTCTAGCTTAAAATTTCTAGCTTTTTAGAACAGCTGACCCTGGGATGTTTTGTAGAAATCCAATTGAATGCCACTTCCTGCTGCTTAGTGGTGTCCAAAGCACTTTTCCACTCTGTTTTTCATTTAGTTCTCACAACCATCCCAGGCTGTTCAGAGGAGGGATTCTTAGCCTCATTCTGTAGGTGAAGACATTGAGGATTATGTGTCTGGAAACAGGGGCTGGGGAATTTGTCTGGAAGCTGTATTTGCACTGTAAGTACATGGCTTTTACTTAGCTTGTCTATTTATTTGATGTGGCTTTGGGGAAACTGATGAAGATTACAGAAGAATAAGGGGCCATCCCTTGTCACCACATCGATTTCTAATATTCCATGCTGGGCACGTGAAAAGCTGGGAACCTGGAGGAAATCCATGGAGCGATGATGGCAGCTGTGGTACTAAAGGAGTATGCCAGGAGGAAATAATAATAAATAATAATAATAATGACACTGACAATAACACACTCAACATCACAGCAAATATGCAGAGTGCTGCTAAGTGATGGGTAAAGGGACATGATAACCATCTACAAATATTTGAAGGATGTAAACACCAAGTCAGAAGATGAATTAATTATTTAGAAGAACAGTGATGGAGCCTGGGAAGAGATCCTTACCAGCAGCAGAGCCACCTTGTCCCTTGACAAACCCTACAGAACTAAGCTCTCCCAAAAGCTTAGTTCGCTGGTGTCCCTGAATGTGACACTCTTGACCCAAGGCATGGGCTGAGGCTGCTACTTTATCCGGACGTGGAGCAGCTGCACAGCTACCATGCACATGCTCAGAGCACAATGACCACAGCTGGCATTTCCTGAAGACCTGGTGTATGCCCAGCAGTGAGCTGAACTCTTCGCAAATGAAAGGAATGACATGCATCCTGGGGCAAGAATTGGGGCTGGCCTCAAGGCTTGGGGTTGGGGGAGACAGGGCTCAGGACTCAGAGGTGCTTAGGAACAGTGTTCTGGGCTCTGCTTGTGGGGCCAAAATCTGTCTTGACCTAGTTCCCTGGCTCAGTAGGGTTCCTGGAGACAGATGACTGGCTGCAAGGCTGGATCAAGACCCCTAGGAGGCTCCTGAACACAAAACAGACTACGATGCCTCCTCAGAGGTAGATCAAAACCCAAAGAACTTAGACAATAACATTTTATTTTTCAAAAGGCTCCCAGGTTTACTTGTATCTAATATTAAGAGGCTACCTGGGTCTGGGTGGGTAAGTTAGAAGAGTGGGTAAATTAGAAGTGGGTGCACTCATCCTCTGGAAATAGTGGGGGTTGTGGGAGGGGTGATTCTGGCCCCAGGGGCCCAACTGGGTCCTGGTTACAGTTGGCCCCCTGAACACAACCTAGCACCCCGAGAAATTCTTGGGTCCATCAGGAAGAAGGTGTGTACTCAAGGCTCACATTTGGAACTTTGGAGATGCTGTCCACATTTATATCTTAGGATGCCGTTCTAGTTTGCTAGGTGCCGGAATTTAACACACCAGAGATGGACTGGCTTTTAATAAAAGGGAATTTATTTCATTAGCTCCTCAGAGGAAAGGCAGCTAACTTTCAACTGAGATTCTTTCTTACATGGGAAGGCACAGGGTGATCTCTGCTGGCCTTCTCTCCAGGCCTCTGGGTTCCAACAACTTTCCCCGGGGTGATTTCTTTCTGCATCTCCAAAGGCCTGGGCTGAGCTGCAAGTGCTGAGAGGAGGTATGCTGAGCTGCTTGGGCTGTGCTATGTTGAGCTCTCTCATTTAAGCACCAGCCAATTAAGTCAAACATCATTCATTGCAGCAGGCACGCCCCCTAGCCTACTGCGGATGTAATCAGCAACAGATGATGTTCATGTACCATTGGCTCATGTCCATAGCAGCAGAACTAGGCATCTTCACCTGGCCAAGTTGACAACTGAATCTAACTACCACAGATGCAAACAAAGAGTACCCTGGATATTCACACTGTACCTCCTTCCATCTGCAGAACAGCCTGATGAAATAGGCACTAGTATAACTGTCATTTCCCAGAGGACAAACTGAGGCACAGAGAAGCTGAATAACAACTGTGAGCGTTAAGAAAGCATTCAAAAGATTGCTTAGCTGTATGCTGGGCCAGCACATAGTCACCACACCCTGACCGGGACCCCACTGGAGTCCTGCACTCCTCACTGCAGGAGGGTGGGTACCCGGTGTTACATATATGGGCTTCAGTGGGTGCAATCATTCCCTGAATGCATTTGTATCAGAACGATGATACCAGGCGGCTAATGGGTGGAAGGTTTGCGTGGACTTCTCACTGCTTACCTTCTCTAGAGGGCTCCAATTTGGACGTTTCTTTCACTTCCAGCATCCCCCTTTCCTCCCGCGTACTCTCCTTTCCCCGCTGTGTCTGAGGAAGGAGTCAGCAGGCAGAAGGTGCAGTTCCCGCAGGTGCCACCAGAGGGAGCCGCGCACAGAGAAACCGGAGCGTCACCCCCAGATCTGTGGCTGATGACACCAGTCAATTAGTCTCAGTTAACTTTCACTGCTGATGGTCACCCCAACCCAAGCAAAAGCTCCTGCTCAGGAACAGATGGGGTTATTTCACTCCGGACAGAGGAGCCTTGGTGAATGCTCTAGACCCTTTCTCACAGTAGGAACAGAGAG
>PVIY010033955.1:0-27589 GCA_004026745.1 Myrmecophaga tridactyla | reverse complement strand
TTCTCTCCTTACTTTTTTGAGGAGCAAAATGGATGCAAAACTTTTATTTTGAAGGTTGCTTTGCTTTTCACATAGTAATACGAAACAACTAAATATTTATTCCTTCAAAATAAGTGCCATATTGATGCACCAGCCTTTTTCTTTTTGTCCTTTATCACTGTCAGCCTTTCATATAAACCTGGTTTTATCTTGTGATTTTCAGTGAACCCTTTGATTAAAATGTAGCACTATATAAATGAAGAATTATTTAATTATGGATATCACTTTACTACAGTCATAAAATGTTGTATAATTGTCAATGCCTTCCATTTGTATTTGGCATCAGAAAGTTTATCCAAATAAGTGACATCTTTAAACTATGGCATTCGAATTCTCTATGCCATAATTATGCTGTGTTCTTCATCATAAAAGGTTTATTCTAAATTTCCTGTTTGATCTTTCTGTGATCTCCAGTCTCACTTTTATTATATTCTCTCTCTTTTTTTTTTTTTTGCTCTAAAACATTTGTTTCTTTCTTTATGGAATTATAAGGTACAGATATTACATTTGTTCTACTTCATTTCTATTCTTTTGTTTCCACAAGGCCAAACATTTCTGAAAGTATTCAAGGAAAGTGTTCAAGGATAAATTTTATTTCATTTAAAAGCAGTACCTTCTGTGACAAAACTCAGCACATATTAAAGGTGTGAAAAAAGTCAGTAAGGGAATGCTAAACTCAGGTTATGAAAAAATCAGAAATTGCTGCCAATTCACAAGTACATGGAATAAAAAATAATGTAATTACTTATTTCCCTGACTCTGCTTTTTTCAGGTTGTTCTTGTAACAGAAATTGTCAGAAATGTATGTGAATTCTAAATACAGAAAAAAATGAGGGGAAAGGATGACAATGATGTATTAAGAGAAGTCAAAGGTGATGTTGGTCAAGATGAGTATACCTTAGGAGGGATTCACTTTGAATTATTTGGTTAATGGTTAATGATTTTAAAAATCTATTTCAGAAGTTACTCTGAGATACAAATAAAGGTTGTACTTTTTTAAGATGCTGCGACTTTGAAAACGGAAAATATGCTTAAATACATTGTGACTACCTGTTCTTTCTTCTCAACCAGTCTTTTGAGAACACTTTGTGATTGAAATTTACCTTTATCAGCACCTACTTAATAATACAATTGCTTCCAATTTGAAGGGCTTTTACTGAGATGTGACTTCTTTGATGTATGTTTGAAGAGGACTCTATTGCTATTCCAATTTTATGGAAACATTGTTTCATTCGTAGAATGATATCGACAATTACCCCTAGCCACCAGCTCCACCTCCTGTGGCCTTTCACTGGCTGACCTGCCCTGCATCCTTTGGCTGTAATAAGGAGAAGCTCTGAATGCAGTAAAGCATCCAATTATACTCTAACTCTGTGATGCTTTGTTCAGCTCAAGCAAGCACACTAATCATCATCACTTAAAATTGAAAATAGAAAATTCATCCGTAAAGAAAAATTTAGTATATTCACTAACTATTGACCTAGAAAATTTTAAATGAAACTATGTATGGGAGTTTTAATGAATACACACACACACATAAATGATATTTGTTCACTTCTATGTCTGAATTTTGACTCAGGAGTTAAATATGTTCAGGCTCTTTGTCATGGGCTGAATTGTCCTCCAGACAGAAGCATTCAAGTCCTAACCTCAGACCTCGGAATGCAACCTTATTTGGGCACAGCATCCTCACAAGTGGAAGTAGGCAAGTTAAAGTGAGGACATGGGGGGTAGGCTGGGTCCTTCAGCAAATAAGGCTGTTGTCCTTAAAATAAGGGGAGAAGAAGCGAGGGGAGAAGCCGTGCGATGACAAATGCACTGAGGCACCTCCAGAAGTTGGAAGAGGCAAAGAAGCATCGACTTCCGCAAATGAGCAGGACCTGCTGTCCCCCAACTCCAGACTTGTGGCCCCAGGACTGAGGCCAGGCAGCTCTGCTTTCCTAAGGCACCCAGGGGGTGGTTCCTTGCTACAACCACCCTGCAAACTACGACAATTAGCAAAGTGACAGCCTGAGAAAGTATCCGCAGCTCAGAGAACTGTGAAAAACTCATGAAGCCATTCAGATGTTGGATCTGCACAATACCATGAACACTTTTAAATGTACTTTCATGCTTTTGTACTTATCCAAATTTTTTTCTAATATATTTTGTCATAATTTCTGAGTTTTTTCACTGACACCCATTCCGACCCCTGGGAAGAGAAAGGATTACATATAAACCAGGAAGATGAAAACGTAATTCACTGCATCTTTAACCCCCCCCCCCCTTAGTGCTGGCCACGTCTCGGGGTGGGGTCTCCCTTCCCACTCAACCTACAGCTTGCGGGACCTCAGTGTGCGGCAGGCAGCACAGCTGCAGGCAGCAGTGCAGGGCTCCTCTCTACGATGACACCCTCACAGCCTTTGTCTAGTCCTCCGGGAGTTCTCCCAGGTGGCAGCCCACGTGCAAAGAGGCGAGATGCACGTCGGTGGCTGTGGGTCCATGGGGCCTCCAAAGCCCCCTGCCATGAAGGGGCCACCACCTCTTACGAAAATCCCTTGTCCTGTCTCTCCTCAGTCCACCTTGCCCTGAAGGGACAAGCCAGTTACAGGATCACAGCCATCAGAAAAACCCAAATGTACTGGTTCTCTCATTTTATTATTCCTCTGCATCTACATGTAATTTACCAATCAGGGCTACTTGTATTATCAGCAAATTACCATTCTTACCTTACCACGTTCCTGGGGATAGAAGGAACTAGAGAGGTTAATTGATAGGCAGATTCTCATACACGAAGGGAAAGAGATCATTCACCCCCTCAAAGACATTTCTAAGTAAAAGATACTCTAATGGATGTTCTGGTTCGTTATTACTGCTAAAGAGACTCAAGGACAAAAAAATTACTTTGCATTTCGTACATTTGTTATAGAATACACCAACATTTCCCTCTTAGTTTATCCAAAAATAATGAGCTATATTTTAAATGCCAAAATGGGTGAAATTATTTATAATGATTCAAGTTTTTTAAATTGTAAAAAGACGTAAAATCACAGAGACCTAAGGAATGATAAAATAAAATTACAAAGAAAAATATATCACACCAAAGTATCACTGGTGATTTAAGATTCAGTTATGAAATTCACAAATAAGGTAGCAATATCATGACATGTAGCTTCTTAGAAAAGGAGTAACATTGATGATAAACATAGCATTAATAAACACAACATCGAAATATTAGATTCCAATGAAACATTTCAACTATTTAGAAGTTTGATTTGCAAACCTTCTGTAACAAGATTAAAATTTATTGTTATCAACTACATTTATAGTATACACCACAAGAGGTGGCTAATTGGATTAGTCTTGATGCCC
The DNA here is from genome assembly GCA_004026745.1 of Myrmecophaga tridactyla. Classification (NCBI taxonomy): domain Eukaryota; kingdom Metazoa; phylum Chordata; class Mammalia; order Pilosa; family Myrmecophagidae; genus Myrmecophaga; species Myrmecophaga tridactyla. Next base: position 24,199 of record PVIY010033955.1, on the reverse strand, counting down.
TATTAGCTAATCCAATTAATGTGGATTATTAGTAGTAGTTAAGAGAGTAGATTTTAAAAAAAACTAAGACATAGTTTATGAATGTTTTAAATTTGCTGGAATAATTGGCATTCCAATAAATGTTTTCATATGGAAATGAGAAGAGGTCCATATTTTCCTGTGTTTGTAAAGACATTGGTTCCATAGATTTTTTCTGAATCTCTTATGTAACATGCAGTGTGTTAGGATCCAGTAACAAAAGATTTATAATTAGGCAAGATTCAGAGAGCCTAGATGGGAATCAACAGTCCCAAGAATCAAGGGATTCTAGTTGGCCAAGGAATTATAAGATTTTAGAGTGACTGCTTGTTCATTAAACTATGAACACAGACCAGATACCACAAGACTGAGTTTGGTGAAAGATAGACAATAATGAGAGGAAAAAGCAAAAAACAAATTTCTATGAGGACTTTATTGGAAAGAATATGATGAAAATCATTTTATCCCAGATGGATTTCATCTGAGAGCCCAGCCTTGTCATGGAAAGGTTCCTGGCAAATAATCTCCTTGAGTACCTTAGTAGTGCCTTTAATAATCAGAGTTGCTGCATTTTCTAATGCAAGTTTTCCTTTCATAATACTACTATTTTGATCAGACTTAATATCAACTCTAGCTTTAAAGATCTATAATTTCCACATTAAAGCATGTTTGCTTCTCTTCAAATATATGTGTTCAAATTTGTCTTGATCTCCTCAGGAACAAACCACTTAAAATATTTCATTTACGGAGTATATACCATTACTTTTATCCCTATTCTCAGGTTAAGGAAGTCATCAAAAGGACAAGCTGTCCACGGGAAATGTGTGCATGGACTGTCATTGTCAAGGATTATTTTCTGGGGTTGACTTCGGATGAGATATGCATATGGTCCAAAACTGTCAAGGATTGGGAGAATATGCCAATTTATTTTGTATCACATGCACAATTATTGCACACCTTGCCACAATAAGTAATACCCTACATATTTCAGTCTTTATAGCTTTTGTAATTTAGTTGAAAAGGTAATATCAAACATAAACATTCCCCATTTCTTTTCTGTAACAATCACGCAGCAAATTGGATAACCCATATAAACTGCTGAGTTAATGCTTGGTACACATTAAGTACTCAGTAAATGCTAGCTATGATTATTTTATTATGATCATGAATGAAAATAGTCTTCCATTTTTATCCATGTTGCTCATTTATTAAAAAAAAAGAGAGATTAGATCAGGAGGTCCATAATGTGGTTTCTATTTGGTTCTGTCTGATCACAGCACAGTTGGATGGAAGCAAGCCTTGTTGACCCGGCTTTGTGAACGAGGGAAATCTTCCTACACCGAATCCACGGTAAGTGGTTTCAGATGATTGAAACTTGCATATATTTAGACCCATCTGATTCTGCTAATTCCGGTAAATCAAGTAAACTTAACTATAACCAGCAGTAAAAGCTTGGCAGCGACGGACTTTTAACCAAAAACAGAAAAAAAGTGGTTCTACATCCCGTGTAGCAATTACTATATCACTTGCGATTCAAATTCCCTTCATTCTCTTAAAAAATCTGTCTGCATCCCTTCAGGTCTCTGTTATTTATTGCATTTTACATCACTCAGTAGAAAATGACACTCAGGTCCAAGAAGTTACTTTTATGCTTAGAAATCTAACCTTCATATTTCAAACATAAATATAATAGTAAGTATGGTATAATATGAACATACAGTTTTCTAACATCTCAAATTTTACAACAGTTCATAATGTAGACATTTAAGCTAGTATGTTTATACTCACTAAAATTTAAGTATTGCTATTATATCCATCTAAGTGATTTAAGTATGGTAATATCACGTGAATTCGTAAAACAGGAAATATCTTTTAAAGATATGCTGAAAGTTTGGTTTAAAATTTCAACTCCTATACATGTAAAATTATTCACAAATATAATTTTAGGCAGGCTTTAAGAACTCTGATTAATCAGGAAATCACAAGGCTTAACATTTATTTTTGTGTATTGTAGAATATTTTGGTGATGCCAACAGCCCCAAAATTATAAACCTGGTCTCTGGTCTCTGAAGACAGCCTATCTGAGTAGTTCTGGATTTCCAGCAGTCCTCCTGACCAGTTTGTGATTTTAAGAAGTAATTTAATCTTGCTGAGTCTGTTTTCTCACCTATAAAATGTGGATAATAATTACACTAACTTTATAGGGTTGTTTTTAGCATTACAAGAATAAATACATGAAAACATCTACAACAGTACTGGGCACAAAATGGGCTTTCAGTAAATATTTCTCCTATGATTATATTTTTAAGATAGATATAAACTTGGACAGAAATAAAAATCACCCTTACCTTTAAGGTTTCTTGCTCAGGAAAATGAGATGGAGGAGGAAGATGGCACTGCGGAGAGCTTTAGACAGTGAGTGCTCTGTCAGCTGCAGTGGGTCTGAATTCAAGTTCACCCCCAACAAGCCGGGGGGTCTGGCTCAGGCGGCCGTCTCTCAAGCTGCCTCCAGGTGAAAGCCTGGTGAGGACTGAATGGGTGAGTAACCTGTGTGAGCAGATGGAGGAAGCGGAAACAATGTTTCATTGCTACCTAAGTAGGCAATTAATTGATAAGCCAAGATACATTGTAGATTCCACTTTTTGTAAGTGCAAGTCTTTACTTTTTAACTTTCTTTTAGCTTGGGTTTAGTAAACTACACAGTAACATTGTAACATCAGGTTGTTTGTTTTTTAGGTTTTCTTATTATTATTTAAAGTAGTTCAATGTAGATATGAATCTATCACTACTGATGCTTTGCGAGATGGAGCGGCAATTTCAAATCTTGAGACCTAAACTGCTCTGCAGCCAGCAACCACCTTTACGTTTTGTGCCAGGCTACATGCTTGATAAACAGTGACGAGAATTGGGAAAGATAAAAAATACAGGCGACTTATATCAATTGATTTTATAATAGTAGTCTGATTTGTAATAATCTGAGTATGAAATACATTTGAACAGTCAAATACATGATTAGCATCATTCTATTTATGTTTGTAATTTGTATTAATTTTCTTCTATCTTAAAAAGTTGATCACTATTCAACCAACCATGTGACATTCAGAATTGATCAGTGAAAATCTTGAATATTATTGTTACAATTTTGGTTCATAAAATTACTAAAAGTGGGTGGTGCGATGGTGGCTCAGCAGGTAAAGTCAAGCCTGCCATGCCGGAGACCTGGGGTTGTTTCTGGGTGCTTGCCCATGCCAAAAAAAATTACCAAAAGTGATACTGAAGGAAGCTAGATTATGGGTTAAAGTGTTTTTGAAGATATAGCAAATACCATTACTAACAGAAAAAAAAGAGAAGAAAATTAAACATGGCTTCTCGTGCCAAAATATGCCAGCAGAAACAGAAGGGGCTGCACATGCCAAAATGGGGAAGGTGGAGTAGAGGAAAGAAACCTACCCCCAGGCTGAACTCTGTGCCAGATAAAAGGTGGAAGGACAAAATTCTGAGGCTTAACTGTGGCCTGGTTTCATCGTCCATTTTAGGAAATGGTACAGAATCTCTAAAGTTCAGCATTTCAAATGCTGCCTCCAGTGTGGGCAGTGTGTGCAACTTTGCTTCATTCTTACAGGCTACAGGTTATAATCATAGCGTCATGCATTTTAGACCATAGGAGACCCTCAATTCTGCTAACAAAGGTATTGTGTTTAGCTTTTATGAAAAATCAGAAAGAATGGAAAACTGATTGCTTTTATGTGGCTAGTTTCTAATTTGGGGGCAATAAGAACAATTTCTGCTTTGCTGTTAGGTAGAGCAGTTTTTAAAAATATCCACATGCTTCAGTGTAGAAAATTTAATAGTGCCTTACACTTGAATACTGTACATTTTTTTCAATCATGGAAAGAAGTTAAATACTCTCTAAACTAATCTCAGCAGGATTTAGAAAGTCTAAATGAGCCATTAAAGTAAAAGTTTATAAAGAGAAAGTATTGAACATACTGGTAAATTAATGCAGTAAGTACTTTTACATATACAGCAGCAAGTTTAGTCATTTCATTTCAGAAAAATATGTACTTAAACAAAATGGAAGGTTTCAATCTTTATTCAGTATTGCTCTGGACTCTAGTACAGGCTCTCTTAAGTCACATCCCAAGTGGCTTCAACAGGGAAGGGATAGACGTCACAGAAGAGGGAAAAGCTGGGCATTCTGTAGCCATTTGGTGACCTTGGGTTTAGGTCCCTGGGCTGCTCTAGCAAATACTGGGAAACGGGGCAGGTTAAGCAATGGGCATTTCATCACTTGTGGCCCTGAGATTAGGGGAACGTCTAAATCCAGGCATCATCAAGGCAGCGCTTTCCCTGGGGACCGGGTGTCCTGAGCCGGCCGCTGGGACCCTGCTGCTGGCTCCCCTGGCACGTGGCGGCCTCTCTTGGCTTCCCCATCTCTCCCAGGTCCACAGATGCTCGGCTTCCTTCTCCCCGGGACTTCCTCTCCATCTGTTTGAGTTTCCTTCTGCTCGTAAAGGACTCCAGTGATGGGATTAAGGTCCCTGCTGGATGGGGTGGGCCCCTCCTAACTGATGCAGCCTCATCACAAGGTCCTGCTGACGTTGGCCCCACCCAGGATCAGATTCCATTTAAGGACACAGTTTCTCTGGAAGTTCAAAGAGCTTCAAACCACCACATTGTGTTAACAGAAAGTTTTGATGCATCTAACATCTCATGGTATTTTCCCATAATACCTCAAGGACAAGATGAAATTGTCATGAGTATATGTTTAAGTATTCAATTTTTTTTTTCTATTTTTAAACTTCTAAAAGCTTTGTAAAATTTTAGATTTGTAGAAAAGTTGCAAAGATAGCCTGGAGGGTCCCTGTGTACCTTCAGGCAGCAGCCCCGAAAGTTCTGATTTTATGACCCTGCCATGCTAGTCATAACGAAGAACTTAACAGGACCCAATGTTCCATTTTTCCTTCTTTTCAGAACCTTGGCTGTACTGGAGTGCACTGATCAGGAATACCCTCAATTTGTTTTTTTCGGGTATTTTCTCATGGTTAAACTGTGCTATAGGCTTAGGGGAAGAATAACATGTAGAGAAAATGCCCCTTGCACCACAGCGTGATACCATTACATGTGCCAGCTGAGCGCTATCCTGACCACTGGGAAAATGTGGTTTCAGCTTTCTCACTTTAAAAATTCTACTTTTCTCTTACCACTCTCTATTCACGAGAAACTAGTCACAAAATCAAGTCCACACTCAAGCAGACAGGTTAGTTTTTCTCCTGGAATGGGGACTATCTGCATATATTAATTGGAATTATGCCATAAGGAAAATCTGTCTGTCCTCTCCTGTTTATTCATTAAACCATGTGTTTATATCAGTTTGGACTTGTGGGGGGTCTGTTTTATTCTTATGGTTACACTCCTTGCTGATGAAGTCCTGGACGTACTTACTGACCATCTCCCAGCCCTCTCCTATGCCCCTTCCTCTTCCCTCTTATTGTCATTTCTGCATGTGGATGTTTTGCTATGTTTCTACCTCACAGCTAATGCTATGGTCTGACCATACCTTGAACCCAAAACTGGGAACAATAGGCCTCTGCTGCTTATTTTGGTGGGCTCTGCGGAAAGATGGCTTGATATGTGCTCTTCTGCTCGGTGGCCGGGCTCCCTCTCGCTGTGGTGTATAAACACCATCCCTCAGGCAGCACCTGGTTCCTCATCTCCGACATGAAGCAGCATATGTGGGTCCATTGTCTGCTGACCCTGACCCTAGCAAGGGGACCGGTCATGAAGGCAACTCTTCCCCTGCTCAATGGACCCTTTCTTTGGGATGTGTAAGTAATAAAATGGCCATTTTCTGGGAATCTCTGTTGTGCCTAAATCTGTGCTCCCACAGTGCCCATTATGCACCATATAGCAACTCACTCCACAATCCTATATGACATTATGTTTATTTTGTTCAAATTTTCCTAGCTTTAGCTTTGGGAGCTCTTTCAGGTTGGCATCCATGCCCTTCTGAAGTGACCCCATCCTTTATATTTTTCTTTTTTTCCCTTTTGTTTCTTTGATTATTTCCTTTATTTCTGGCACTAAAAAATATTCAAGAATAAACCCAATAACTCCTGCCTCAACTTAAGAATCAGTCATTACTCCAAGAATCTCTAGTACATTTAATAGACAATAGTATTTATAAATAAATATCTGGGCCCCTGGAATATCGGTGCTTGGCAGAGATTGAAAAGCAAGCAGAAGAGTGGGGAAGATTTACAGTGGAAAAGGGAAGTCTTCAGGAATGCCTTGAATGGAGGGTACAGGCATGGAAAAGCAAGAGCCGGGCTAACTGGGAGGGGGACATCTCTGAGACTGGTCAGGTCTGCAAAACTGACTTTCTCTGGTTGTTGCTACATGGAAGTAGGGGTGCATTTAGGGAAGCTGTCAGTTATTGATAAATTCTAGTCCAGTTTGGGTCAATTGTTAGAATTTTGGATTTTGCTTCCTGCACAGTTTGCTACAGAGAGTGGGTCAGTGTTCTATTTTATATGTGATATAGCTATTATCCATTTGTATATTCTGTCTTTCAAGGCGTACAAGTAGTAATGTCTAGTAGACTTTTGGACATATGAGTCTGGATTTTAGGGAAGAAATATGGCTGCAGAGAAAAATGAGAAGTGATTGGAAATGTTTGATAAAGCCATGAAATTGAATGAGATCATCAGTGTACATAGAAAATAAGATCAGAGAAGCCTAGGAAATTCCAATTACTACGAGTAGTAGGAAGATGAGACAAAATTAATAAAAAGAGACTGCTGGAGATGGAACAAGGAATGAATTAATAGAAAAACAAATAAAATGATAGTATCCTGGAGGCTAGGAATAAAATAAATTGTAAGAAAGGGAGTTATCTACATTATTCAAAGCTGCTGACAGAAAAAAATCAACGAACAGATAAATGGTCTCTGGATCTTTATTTAGCACCATGGAGATACCAACAATAGACATAGAACATCAATAATGCAAAACAAGAACAGAAAATTGCTAAAACACGTGCCATATCAATGAAAGGGATCAGCTTCTAGTGCAGAAATGGAAGCATTGGGCATTGGCTGAGAGTTCAGATTTATTCGCAGTCATAAAAGGTAAAGAAGTAGATTGAATCTGTGAAGTTGAAGGGGCAGGTGGGGCCTTATGATGTTCTCTTTTGACGGTTTGTATTTTCCTAAAGAAATAAGAAACAAAGTCAGCATCTGACAGTGAGGAGGAGGCAGAAGTTTGAGGCTTGAGGAGAAGAAGTTATGACACATTCATCTAGGAAAGAACATAAGGTTGTAATAAAAAGAAAAAAGACTGCTTAGTAAAGCTATTTTCTTTTTTACATAAGTATAACAATTTGATTATATCTATTATTTAAAAAATAATACAAGTTTTGGTTGTATACCTGACTTTGAACTTAAATTTACAAAATATTAGTTTCTGTTGGACTATCTTTTTTTTTTACTTCTAACAGAGTGTTCAAAAACAAGCATCATTGTTATTAGCACCATATGAATATTACATAATTTTTCTGTAATTCATAAATACATCATTACCAATTACTCAAAAAATCAGAAAATATAGTTATGGATAGTTTCACAATTGCAGAGACAGAAAGATCATTTCCATTTATTTTACTTTCCCAAAAATACCAACAACCATAAGTAATTTACTTGTCATACATAAGCACAAGGAAATTTAGATGGTGTTTATCTGACAAAGTCAGAAAGCACAAGGATCATGCCCTGTAAGGAAAACACAGCTAGCAAACCTATTAACTAATGACTGTTTCCTTACCAGTCATTAACATCGTTCTATATACAGATGGGGCACGCACAGTTTCTAGGGGATTTAGGAGTTTGAAGGAAAAGATTCACATCCATTTATGCCACACTTCATTATTTTTCATTTTTATTAGGACAATACGAGCACTAACATATCTATAGATATGACCAAAAGTGTCTATCATTGGGCGGCTGCTGTGGCTCAGCAGGCAGAGTTCCGACCTGCCGTGCTGGAGGTCTGGAGTTCGATCCCTGGTGCCTCCTGCCCATATGCAAATTAAAAAAAAAAAAGTGTCTACCATTTTCTGTAAGCTGCGTTCATACCAAAGAAAGAGGATAAATGGTTTATAGTTTCCTTGTTTGAATTTTTGTTTGTTTTACTTTGTTTTGTTTGCCTAAGGATCATTGTGGTACATTACCTTCCTCTAATCTATGGTGTGTTTTTTTGGCCACTTTAAAGAATTATCTGACATTCCCCTCCTTTCCAAGGTTGATGAGATTTAATTCTAAAGGTACTTGAGTAAATTTCATCAACACCCACATAGCTACTCTTTAGGCCAAAGAATAGGTATTGAAAGGTAGCACAGCATGAGCCAATGCATGTAAACTCCAAAACCAGGCAAAACTCTCCTATGGGAAGAAAAAAGTATTTGCAAAGCCCTTTGAAGAACTAGGGAACAAAGTAGAAATACTCTTCTCCACCTGGGAAGAAGACCTAATATTTTTGCAAGCATTTGTGACTTTACCAGTTTCATAGGCCAAGCCCTCAATCCTGGGGCTTGCCCTTAAAAGACTTATTCCTGCAAAGAAGATGCTGTATTAGTGTGTAAGCTGCTGGAATGCAATATACCAGAAATGGGATTTTTTTTTTTTTTTTTTTTTGCACTGGGAATCAAACCCAGGTCTCCGGCATGGTAGGCGAGAGCTCTCCCACTGAGCCACTGTGGCCTGCCCAGAATACCTTTTAAAAAGGGAATTTAATAAGTTGCAATTTACAGCCTATAAAAATGTCCAAGCTAAGTCATCCAGGAAAAAAGATACCTTACTTCATGGAAGGTCAATGGGTCAGGAACCCTCTGTCAGCTGGGTAGACATGTGGCTGGCATCTGCTGGTCCCTTGCTCCTGGGCTCTGTTGTTTTCAGCCTCTGTTCCTGTGGGGGTTCCTCACTTTGCTTCTCCAGGGCTAGGTTTAATCTCTTGCCTTCCCTTGGCTCTCTCCATGTTCTGGCTTGTTTAACATCTCATGGTGACGTCTACAGAGTTTCAAACATCTCCAAACATATGTCTTTGTTCTCTGCTTTCCAGCTTTGCTCTGAAGTTCCTCTTGGCTCCCTCTATGTTGACTCCAAACTCTCACCAAAATGTTTCCTCTTTTAAAGGACTCTAGTAAACTAATCAAGACCCATCTGGAATTGGTGGGGTCACATCTCCATCTAATCAAAAGGTCACACCAACAATCATGTGTGCTTTAGGGATCTTTCTATCCCTAAGAGACCTCTTTAGTTGCTCAGATGTAGCCTCTCTCCCTAACCCAACTTGACAGGTGAACTCACTGTCCTCCCCCACTACGTGAGACATGACTCCAAGGGTGTAAGTCTCCCTGGAAAAGTGGGACAGACCTCCCAGGCTGAGCCTGGGCCAAGCCTTGGGACAAAGACTTTTCGACCAAAATGTGGAAGAAAAATGAGCTAAAATAAAGTTTCAGTGACTGAGAATTTCAAATAGAGTTGAAAGGTCATTCTGAAGGTTAATCTTATACATTTTACAGATATTCCTTTTCTGTTTTTAGTGTTTTAGAATAGCTGAAAGGAAGTACCTAAAACTGTAACTGTGTTCCAGTAGCCTTGATTCTTTTAGATGACTGTATAACTCTATAGCTTTTACTGTGTCACCATGTGATTGTGAAAACCTGTGGCTGATGCTCCCTTTATCCAGTGTGTGAGCAGATGAGCAAAAAAATCTGGATTAAAAATAAATAAATAATAGGGAGAATAAAAGGTATGGGATGTTTTAGGTGTTCTTTTTTTATTTGTATTTTTGGAATTATGAAAATGTTCAAAAATTGATTATGGTGATGAATGTACAACTATTTGATGATACTGGGAGCCACTGATTGTACCCTTTGGATGATTATATGGTATGTGAATATATCTCAATAAAATTACATTAAAAAACTCTCTATGGTTTTAGAAGTCAAGACAGGGCTTAGCCCTGGGGGAAGTACAGAAGGGACAGTTAATTACAGGAAGGGCCACAAGTGCGCTTCTAAGATTCTGGGCGTCTTCTAGAACTTTGGCCATCTTCTTGTTTGTGTGCAAGTTACATGGGTATTTTCACTTTTTTGAAAACCCATAAAATGTGAGCACATGATTTATGAGTATTTCTGCATGTCGTATTTTCAAATAAAAGGAAAGAATTAGCCGGGACTTGCTTTTCTGTTGATAGTGTGGAATTCTCTTAAATACGCATTAGAACAGGTGGGCTGTGTCAGGCCCAGGCTCACGGGGTCTCAGATATCGCAGCCTGCTGCTCTCCAGCAGAAGGAAAGGCTGCGAACGATGTAGCTTGTTTCTACCCACAGCTTGAGCGATCCATTAGGCAGGCAATAAAGGGTTTTACCAGATGATCTAAACTATTATTGACCCTGTGATTAAAATAACTGAAACCAATTAATTCATCCAGCATAGCTTTGAGTATCTCCTTCTCTTTCAGTTTAGTGTTCCCCTCATTTTGATGGCTTTCCTCCACTGCAAGGATCTTGCTTCATTGTTATCTCACAGACTTAAATTCTTTAATTCCTCGTTTGCTTTTCTCTGGCCTCATCCCTTCAGTCAGTTGTCACTGTTTACCCCACGTCCTTTTGCATATCCCAGCACAGTTTACAGTTAGCAATGAGCCTAGTTTTGGAAAACGGATTGGGAATGCCAGTGGTGTGAGCCACTTCTGGACTGGAACAAGTGGTCAGTGTGGCTCCCCCATGCCCTTCTCTGCTTCAGTGACCAGGGGACATGTGGTCCAGTGATGCTGACTCGCGATGGAGTGGGGAGGACCCCCTGGGTGAGGGGGGGTCATTTTTGTGCAAAGCCACTGAGATGGGGGAGGGTTCCTGCTGCAGACGGCAGCTGACCTTCCATGAGTGGTACACTGAGATGGGGGGTTCCTGCTGCAGATGGCAGCTTACCTTTTACTGAGTGCTACACTGAGTGAATCCACCAAGTCTGGGAGCTTGAGCACAGCTGCAGGGGAACTAGCATTTGAAAGGATAAGCAGGTATTTGCTAGGCAGGATGTTGCCAGGGAAAGGGAAACAGGTGATTCCACAGCCTCTACCTCCCTTAGTTCTCAACAACAGACACTTACCTCAAACACAAGAAGAAATAAATATAATTTAAAGAATTTTGGGCACCTCTGCCACTCGGGATATACGTATGTTCTTCGTACAGAGTAAATCATAACCCCAGTTCGGAACACAGTTTGTGCTCAGGGAACCTCCTCTACGTTTCTTTCCCTCTATGCTTGGGACAGGAGAAACTTGTCTGAGTGCCACGAGGGTTTGCAGATGTATCTGTTGTCAGGGCCAGACAGACAGGTTTGTAGGGCAGTGAAGATTTGACTGGTGGGAATTCTTAGGTAAGTGAAGAGAAAACTAATTAACTTGTCAAATTCTTCTTTTCAGCTGGGTATAGTATATTCTTCCATGAAGAATTATCATTTCCCATTTAGTGCTAATGGTTCTTTTCTTGTGTCTCTTCAGATTCCTCTGTGTGTTTCTGGGCACTCCTGAATTAGCATTGAATTAACAGTGATGGCACATGGTGGCTAAAGACATTTTACAATACTAAACAATTCATATTTTACTTAAATTTATAACTTTGTATGAAATATGGGTAAAGTGAGATACGAGATGTTGATTTTAGCAAATGAAATGGTATTGAATAAAGATTTATATTTGTCTTAATTTTATAAAAATATATAAGATTTAAAGAAATGTTGTAGAGTATCTAAAGTCAACATAATTTGAATAACTTGAAGAAATTTAATAATATTAAAGTTGAACATGTCTGGGTGTTCTTCACTGTTTTCAAATATTATTCATGCAAATATCAATCTCTCTTCAACAGAACATCCAGATTTATGGAATAATAAAGCAGGCTTTGAAATTTTGTCAAATTTCAGTCAAATAAAAATAACTTTACAGATGTTTTCGAATTGTATCTTTATGAAGACAAATATTTTATTTAATAGTCATTAGTTTTATTAGATTTCATATTAACAGTATTTTAAAATTTAGACATATGATGCATCTACCTTCATCTGTGTTCTTGATCTGAGCACACACATGTTGTGGGGGAGGGACCTGAAAAAGTAAAAAATATAAAAACAAAAGTACTTTTTCACATGTATGCAAAGGTATGGGAATTGCAGGAAACAAAATAAATCCTGTGTGACATTGCCCAGAGATTGTGGTGCCCAGTGAAGCTGAAGTGATAGGCAGTGTTCTGGACCCATAGCCCATTAAGGCTTATCAATATTTATCTAAAGTGAGCAGAAACTTTTTAGGGATTTATATTATGCACTTATTCAATATTTATTAAGGGAGATCTATTAAGCAATTATTTCTGTGCAGGAGACTTTATTAGATACAGGAGAAACAGCTCTGAAAAAAAAAACAACAGATGAATTTCCTACCTTTTGTACTCTACATTCTGCTGTAGCTTTGCCAAAAAGACCAAATATGTGCAAATGGGCACACCCATTTCTTCCAACCACAAACTAGCCAGAACATTTCCTAAGGAAAGAGGTGGTGAAGTAAGGATTGGGTAGAGAAAAGAATAGGTAGAATTTAAAAAATCAAAGTCAGGTTTTGCACTGAAAAGATGTTACCGGCTATATTATAGAGTAAAGATTTATGAGGGTCTAGAATATATATAAGAAATTGTTTGGAGGCTGTTGGCTAGGAATTGAATCGTGTCCCTCACAAAATACATACTTGAGTTTTAATCTGCTTTCTTGTGTTTGTGAACCCATGTTTAAGTAGAAAGTCTGAACATTTAATATTAGTCAAGGTGTAGACTCATTTGTGAATAGGCTCTTGGAAGAGCCTATTTAGGTGAGGTCAGATTAGTCAAGACTGGCCTTAATCCACATTGCTGAAGTCCTTGAGAAGAGAAGAAATCTAGACAGATGTACAGACGACCGAGCAGGAGTAGAAACCCCAAGGAAAAGCCATATAACAAAGCAGAGAAGCAAGGCAAGGAACACCTAAAAACTGTGAAAATCAGCACCAGATCACTAGAAAATCAGCACCATGCTTGTGGGAGCAAGCATGGCCTGTGGAGATCTTCACTTTTGACTTCTAGCCTCCAAAACCATGACACAATAAATGCCTGTTGCTTAAGCCAACCAATGTGTGGTATTTGTCATCAATACCTGATAACAACAGGTTGTTACAAGAACCCTGATAAACTAAGATATTATTTTAACTTTAAAAAGTTAAATTACCTTGGCTTGGAATAGCCATGGGTCAGGGAAATGGAAAAAAAATGAGCATAATTTAAAAAGAAATTTATGGATACAAGAATTCTGGCAACTCTGAAATCACAGGAAACATATCCCACACAAGATTGTCCTCACTTTTGGCACCCAGGGCAAGTTCAGGGAGTTCCCAAAACCATCCTCAGTTTTAGCAATGTGATAGAAGAATTCACAGAATTTCCTGAAAGCTGACTTACTCATGGGTAAGGTTAACCAGACAGAAAGGATACAGATTAAAATCACCCAAGAAACAAAGTACATATGACAAAGTCCAGGCAAAGAACCAATTGTGGAGCTTCCGTTGTCTTTTCCCATGGACTCAGGCATCACCACCTTTTCAGCATCTGTGTGTGACAATACGTGTGGCAAATTGTCAGGCAGGGAAGTCAGGAGTTCTTCTGGGGTGCCGCCGTGCCCGCCTGCATGACTGGTGGCCCCGTAGCTCGTCTCGGTTTCTAGCTCCTCCAGAGTTTCATTGATACCATGTAATGTGAAGTTCCTATCTAAAATATCGTTGTTGGTCTTTCTGGTATGACGGCCCCCACCCTAAATCATAGTGTTAGGCTTTTCCCTGACAAAGGGCCCTGGAAAGAAGGCGCTTCTAGAAGCCATGACTTTCCACGGCTAAGAGATGATCTCGTGGGAGCCAAGGACAATTGGCAGACCTCTCTGGGGCAAGGTTCAGTGCAGGGGGAGTAGGGAAGGACTGTGTCCCGGCTGAGATGGGGTTCTAGATTACAAACCTGGACCAAAACTGTCACCATTAACCAAGATCAGAAGTTTTCATAGTAAAACAATTTGAAAGGGAGGACTTCGCATTTGGTTTTCCACATGTGTATTCGGAAAGATGTTGTAACATCCAAGAGGACGTACGAAGGGAGGAAAGAAACAGGAGTCAGGTGAAGTAAATGTGGGCTCAAAGCAGAGATCCGAAATGTCTGAACATCCAGACAGGAGACAACCATAGAGATACTGAGCTGTAGGTGAGATTTAAAAATCACCGATAAATAACATGTTGTTCCTAAGAAAGCAGGGTAGGGATGATCGTTCTTCAAATATCATGAAATCTAATAATGAAAGGTCATTGCATGTGATGGTTAATTTTAAACTAAGCTACGTGTGGTTTCCAGTTGCATGTGCTTAGTTGTCACTGCGGCAGCGTTTCACTGATGGGATTAGCGCCTACAGCCGGAGGACCCTAAGAAAAGACTGCTCTCCCTGATACGTGTGCCATCTCCAATCAGCTGGAGGTCTCAGCAGCAATAATTTAGGTTTCCAGAGGGCAAACAATTTCTGCTTTGAGACTTCAACATCCACTCTTCTTGGTATTCCTATTCTGCCAGCTTTCTCTAAAAAATTTGGACTTCAAGACTTCAGCAAGACCTTTAAGGGAATTTTCAACCTGCAGCCCGCCTTATGGAATAAGGACTTGCCTATCCCCAAATTATGTGAGCCAGTTCCTTGTCATAAATATCTTTATACATACACACACATATATATTCTGTGTTTCTCTATAGAACTCTGATACAGTGCTAGGTGGAGTAGGTTTTAATAGTGGTATTGCTCTCCTGATGACTTCTAGCTTCTCTGTGGAGTGTGATTTAAAGGTATTTGCTAAAAATTATGCAAGACATATATAGATGGGAATTTTGGGTGTGGTTGGAAAATGTAAAAATAGCCATTGCAGAGAATAGGACAGTGAGTTAACTGGGCATATTGCTGATTTTTTTTTTTTTTTTTTTTTTGGTGGAACCCATCTGCTTTGACATGTGACTTGCCAAAACGCATCACTCATCTGCTCAGATCTAGAAATGGAAAACCATTTTGATCTTGTATGTATGATCTTGCAATCTTCAAAACACAGTTTTAGAGAAGAAACAAAAGAGAGAGAATTTACAATTTACGACAAAGGACAGAGAACCGCACTAAGTGATGCACCAGATAATCTAATGAGGGGAATTATGAAAATAGGAGCCTGGATGGATTAGAAACCAGTTGGGTTGATAATGGAAGTGTGCCACTGCTTCTAGTAGCAACACTTGAGAAAGTACTTAGATTGAGAAGCTTTTGATTAGAGAACAATTATATCTGTTCTAAGATTTGGAAAGATCCACGAAATATGACTGGGGTACTGGCTGATTATGGAAGACTATAGGAAAAGTTCACTGAAAATGAGAAGTTCGAGGAAATCAAAGGTCAGGGTGTGAATTGTTTTGCATGTACATGTTAAGTTTATATGTTTCATGCCTACAGTCAAGCTTTCTTCTTCACTGTCCACCTTCTCCAGCTCCCTCTTTCTTCACTTTGAAAGTCATTCTCTGTATTCTGTAGATATGCTTCTTCACAATAAAGAAACTTTATTTTTCAGGGTTCTGTCCTAATAAACAGAATAAGATTTTTTTAACAACCTATAATTAATAATCTTAATGAAAGGCTGTCACAGTGCTTAAAACCAAAAAGAACAAGTTACCATAAAAAGGAAACATTCAGGTTCGTAGAAGTTAAAGATTTGTTTCTCAAAATAAAATCTCCTTAATTTACATTAATAGCAGTTTGGATGAAATTTGAAAATTGAGTTAAAACACTGTTAAGGAGTACATATAGGCAATATAAAAGATAGTTAACAGATAAAGAATTTATTGATCAATAAAGCTAATCTAATAACAGAAGGAAAAAAAAAGAAAATGAAACATAAGAAGAATATTCCTGGGAGATAGGAAACGGGTACAGAGGCTAACTTTGCCTTCGTGTGTCGGAGCTGCTACGACAAGTGCCACAGGCTGGTTGCTGCAAACAGCAGGGTTTATTGGCTCAGGGTTGGAAACTGGAAACCCAGATTCTAGGTGTCAGCAAGGCCTGCTTCCCCTCGAGCCTCCAGGTGCTGGCTCCCAGCAATCTCTCATTCCTCCACCCCTCAGCTCCCCTCCTGGCTTCCACTGGCCAACGACATCCAAAGTTTCCTGCACATAGGAACTTCGTGATACTGCAATAAGGAACACACAAATTCAGTTTGTCCTTAACATCTTCAAAGATCTTATTTACAAACGAGTTCCCACCCCATGATGGGGTTTAGAACGTGGGCATGTCTTCTCGGGGAGCCTTATTTAATCCACCACAATTTAACAGGAGAAATGAAACAATGCATGTAATTACAGATTAGTGAAATTTCAGGTCTCCAGAAAAGAAGGAGGAAACATGTCAACAGATTATCTACAAAAGAATAAAAATTGCATTGCCAGTAGATTACACTGGATGATGTCTTAAAAAGGGAATATATTCAAAATTGTTGAGGGTCTAATTTGTACATAAAATCAACATTTGCCCTAACTAGTATTTAAAGGAACAAGATAATTTCAAATATTAAAGTTTCAGAAAGCTTGCCATATATTCTTTATAAAAGAGCTAATAGCAAATAAATTCCAGCCACATAAATCATTAAAAAATAAATTAATTAAAGAATGAGTGAGAACTGGGTATTGCAAGTGTGATGAGGAAAAAAGAAAAAAAAAACAAAAAAACTGAAGTAATTATGAAACTTTAGCGCGTTGCCGAATATGCCTCCAGAAAAGCATGGGAAGACTTTAAAATTTGTGCACCCACAAGTCCCTATAGTAAATGAGTGTGAGTGTATATTTTATGCCTGCATTAAACAAGGCGTTATATTCATTTGGAACAAGATTTGGAACAAGAACAAGATGGTTCTTTCACTTTATGACTAGAACTTACAGAGATAAAATCCAAATGTTCATAGAAAAGCGTGTTTAAATGTTACTAAAACTTAAATATGAAAATAAGATGCACAATTTCTAAATGATTAGAAAATCTAAAAGGACAGGGGAAAAAGTAAGTACAACTAAACAAAGGAATGCTAAAAAATAAACAGAGAGTAAGCATAGCAAGTAGACAATATAAAGCAATATTAAAGAAATAAAAGCAATTTATCTGTTATAACTATAAATTTATATGGTTAAATTTCCCTAATGAAAATACATTTGCAAGTTACAGGGCAGGTAAGAAATCGGAGGGCAGAGCTATGGAATTTTCATAATGAAATAAACTATACTAATATAGGAACATTAAGGACAAATATAAATCAATAACATTCAAGTAATATTAAATACACTCTCATTTTTAAATCAGCATGTTTTATTGTTAGGATTTTAAGTCATCTCAACCCATATGATATATATTTAAAATGATCTAACTATGCATATAATTTGAACATAACATTATAATTCATAGATAATTTTTATATAATGAATTTACTTCTGTGAGATTAAAAACTGGTTAAAAAAGAACAAGACCTTTATTCAAAATCCATATTCATATATTTAATTGTCATTATTTTTAAAGAGGAAAACATGGAATTTTCCACCAAAATCTAGAAATCAGACAATTTTAATAAGTTTAATAAATTCTGTGATAAGGCTAAATAACAATAATACAATTATTAGATATTCTTTACAATATCTTCTCATTATCATTCTCTTTTCCTGAAATTTTAGTGTTGATTTTTAGGGGTTGTGGAGCCACATTTAATAATGATGTGAAAATTTACTCTCTTGAAATATCTAAGTAAAGTCTGTTCACCCATATCTGTAATGAGAATAAGTTCTGAAGAATATTAGTTTAAAGCATCTTATACAGTTGTGGATCTATTTTTATAACGTGCTAGCAAGAATGAATTAAATTGACTCCATCTTCAAATAAAGGAACATAGCCTTAGTATAATTAAATGTGAAAAATTGAAAATCCTCTTAAAAATAAGGTGAACACTTCATGTGCAAAATTACATATTAATAATACAAAATTTCCATGTTGATTATGTAAATTTTCACTTAGCCGTATTGTATCACATAAAAACTCATGAAACCTATCTTCTAACTGATTATTTCAGTTATTGTTATAATCCTAAGAAGGAGTTTGAACAGTTTCTACATAAGTGACTATTTCTCCTGGAGAGAATGGCAAATAGACAATTTTCCTTGATTTGGAATAGCTAATTATCTGTCTAGATTACATCATGCTCTTTTTTTATCCTAGGAGAGCACATGAAAATTTTTCTAATATGCTTTTCAAACAACAGAGCATTAAATGTCAACAATAGCTGGAAGACCCTATATTGATGGACAGTCAACAGTTTGGCTTTGCCAAGTCCCACCCACCGGGGGATGCTCCCCATGGCCTGTGGAGTTCCCCTCAGCTTGGCCTTGGAGGGCTTCTAGCATTACGGCCACCATCTGTTTTCGTTGTCAGTATCTATGCCCTACATGTAGAAAAGGCTGAATGTAACCCCTGGAAGAAAACTGGTTCTGTTGGATAGTACTATACCAATGGAATGCCTCTCTTCCTGTTTGTCTTTGATAAAACTCATATCATTTATTTTCTCCACAAGTGTTAACACAAAGCCTCTTCATAAATTGCACAAATATGCAACATGGATAATGTCAAAGTAAACCTTACCAAGAATTATCATGGATAATCTGGTTTTCCCTTTACCTTTTTTCATTAATTCATGCATTCATTTATTTACTTTATTGTAAACTTTACAGTTCTCTTAAGATAACATTACTGAGGTAGGAATAAGAGCACTCTGTGTTAAACTTAAAATCTGCCGCCTGCTTAAATGCACTATTATTTTACATAGCGTGTTTTAGTTGGTAAGCTGCTGGAATGCAATATGCCAGGGATGGCTTCTTTTATTTCTTCTCACATGGGTAGACACTCAGAAATGAACCTGCATCTCCAACATGGCAAGCAAGAATTCTGAGCCACCGTGGCCAGCCCTGGGATGGTTTTGTAAAAGGGGAACTTATTAAGTTGCAAGTCTACAGTTCTAAGGCTGTGAAAAGTCCAAAGTGAGCAAGGCCATAAAAATGTCCAAACTAAGGCATCCAGGGAAGACACCTTGGGACAAGAAGGCCAATGACATTCGGGGCCTCTCTCCCAGCTGGAAAGGCACATGACAACTTTTCTAGCTTTTTCTATAGGCCTCTTCAAAGGGCTCCCCCAGGGGCATTTACTTTATGCATCTCCAAAGTTCTCAGGCTGTGTGGGTTCTGCTGGCTCTGAAATGTTTTCCAAAATGGTTCCCTCTTAAAGGGCTCCAGTAAGCAAACCCACCTCTAATGGGAGGAGACACATCTCCATGGGAACCATCCAATCAGAAGTTACCACACACATCTGAGCGGGTCTCCATGGAAACCATCAAGAAGATCTCACCCAGCAATATTGAATGAGGATTAAAGAACTTGGCTTTTCTGGGGTACACAACAGATTCAAACTGGCACACAGGGATAATTAAAAATCATAGAATTTTTGAAGGCTATAATATGATAAAATATGTAAACAAGTCACACATAACCACCTCAACCTTTCAGAGTCATAAACATTATACCTGACATCAAGAAACTAGCACATGTGCTTTATTGTATGGCAAAATCCCAAGTGAAGTTCACTTTATTTGTTTATGGTTTAAATTTTTAAGGTATCAGTCAAGGAATACGTTCATAATGTTTGACACCCCCCCCACCGCTTTATGATCTTTATTTAAATTTTTTGTTTATATTTCATGTCTGGGTGCACTGGTCAGAAATGTAGAAGCAACAATTAAATATTTCAGTCACAGAATCACTGCTTTATTCCTTAGCTTAATGAAAATGCTACATGTATTTCCTTAAACGTATTTTTATCTATTAATTTGACAGACAGTAAAGGTCTGTCTGTGGAAACCCGTGCTTGAGTGAGCTCTGCTCCTGCTGATTCTGCACGTGCATTCCCGCACGCGGATTCCAGGGGAGGAATCCTCCTGGGTGCCTGGGGAGATGAGGCTGGAAGCTCTGAGTTTGGAATCCTCCTGGGCTTTGCCCTATGCACTTCTTCCCTGGGCTGATTTTGATCGGTAACTGTGAGTATAACAGCTTTCAGAGAATCTTCTGGGTCCTTCTCGTGGATGATTGAAACAAGGGTGTCTTTAGGAGCCTCCAGTCCTGTAGTTGCTGTCCAGGGTGACCGGGTGCCGTCCACAGTGGAGAGGTGACTGTGAACATGGCGGGTGGGCCAGCGCCAGGCGACAGGAAAGCAGTTCCCACGTCTCTGGTCTCACCTCTATCAGGAAAAGGCGCAGGATTGTATTATACATTTCTGAAAAGTCATTTAATTTGCTAGGGATACAACATTATAAAAATATTTAAATATTTTTATATTTTTGTATATGGAGGGCCGACAACATATTTATTGGAGGGCTACCCAATATATTTATTACTGGGTAATAAATAATTATCAATTTTTATTTTTATTAAATTTAGGGTGCTTTTGCTATCTCTTTAAATTGTAAGATTTTCCTTTGTGAGCTCAGATGGAATATAATGAAAATAATTTCCTGCTTAGGAAAAAAATGGAGTATTTACCATGAATCTCTCATTACACAGAAACTTCAAAATAACTAAAAATTTTAATAAAAATTGGATGCCATTCTCAGAGTGGTAATGCTTAAATATTATATTTTCACTATAATAAATTTTGTGCCAATAGACCAGATTTGTAGAGACCACACGACTAGATTTTTAGTTTCTTAATGTGCATATGGAAGGATGTTCATTCAGTAGCTTTCGAGGCAAAGAAATATTGAATCATTTTATTGCCATTATCATTTCTAAACATGCTAATTTTATGCTAGAAAACTAGCTAGCAGGAGGATAGAAGAGTGACAGTTCTTTAAAATTACCTATGAATATTGTAGTAAAATAAAATGGAATAAGGTAAAATAACAGTGATGCGTAAATAATATATACCCAAAGAATTAATCAGTTTTTGTACCCTACAAAATTCCTTTAGTTGTTTATTTTTTATCTCCAGAAAGTAAATTATTATTTCTGAACAAAAAGTCAATTAATTTTCATGTGGCCTAGTTATGATCACAGACAAATTAAAATCCTGTGATTAATATAAAAATGGATTCTCTTTAATTTTTACCTTAAAATCAAACAAAGTTAGCTTAATATCAAACAGAGTTTTATTTTTATTTAAATTATATTTTGAACTTCTGTATCACAACATGGTAATTTTTTTACTGTTTTATTGTATAATAACATGACAATATTTTAAAGTACTTTTTTATATACATTCCCTTTCATTTAAAAAATAAAGTAGTGAAACTTCAGACTCTTCATGCAGGTGGTTACTTGTTTCCTTTTTACGATAGCCTTTGAATGTGATGAATAGCCTATTGGATGAACTCATATCATTTTAAATTCAGCAAATATATGTGGAGGGTTGCCAGCATGCAGACTTTCTGTAATGTGCAGAAAAGCTATTTAAGAAAAGTAGAAACTTTTTTAATATACCAACCAAATGGATGAATAACGGCATCCATTCATAAGTGCATAAACAAATAAAAGCATATTAAAGTAAATCTATTATAATACCCGTGTGACTTTTAAGCAGGCAAAGTAATATATTTTCAATTACGAGAACAAGAGAGGAAGTTATCTGAACTTCATCATTTCTTAGGTAATCACTTGGAAGTGTGGTGCAGAGCTCTGTGGCTATGAGTCTGTGTGAGGGAGAGGATGTGGAGAAGGCTCTAGGTCAGTACTGGAGGGCTGGGGTTTCCTCTGGAGCTGGAGAGTCTAGGCTGGAATCTTCGTTTAGCTACTTTCCAAGCTCCTGAATAAAAAGTGCCAAAATATGATTATTCTGAGGATTATTCAAATACATAAAGTAACCTGAAGGAACAAAGCAGAGAAGATGGCTCCTAGAAACATTTCTAAGCAAAGAGCAAGGAAAAGATGTGTGCCAGTTTGGATCTGTTATCTACCCCAGAAAAGCCATGTTTTAACCCTGATCCAATCTTGTGGGGGCAGCTGTCTCTTTTAATCCTGATTCAATAGTGTAGTTTTAAACTTTCCATGAGATTATCTCCACAGAGATGTGAAACACCGAATTGTGGGTGGGGCCTCTGATTAGATGGAGATATGATGCCCCCCATTGCATGTGGGTTTGATTAGTTTACCGGACTCCTTTAAAAGAGGAAACATTTTGGAGAGCGTAGGAAATGACAGAGCCTAGAGAAACTCCAGAGCAGAGCTGACCGAGAGAGCTCATTGTTCTGTGCTTAGAGAACAGTTGCTCCAGAGAACAGAGACAGGGATGTTTGGAGATTCTTGGAGGCCAGCAGACATTGCCATGAGATGTTAAGCAAGTCAGAACCTGGAGACAGCCAAGGGAAGCCAAGAGGTGAAAGCCAGCCCTGGAGAAGCAAAGTGAGGGACCCCCATGGGAACAGAGGCCTGGGAGCAGGAGACCAGCAGATGACAGCCACATGACTTCCAGCTGACAGAGGGGCTCCTGACCCATCAGCCTTTCCTGAATTAAGGTTTCTTTCCCTGGATGCCTTAGTTGGACTTTTGAACAGGCTTAGAACTGTAAACTTGTAACTCTTTGAACTTCCCTTTTGGAAAGCTGTTCCAGTTCTGGTATATTGCATTCTGACAGCTTGTAAACTTGTACAAGATGTTAAAGGTTTTATGTGGAGGTTAGGGGGTGGGGTAGGAGGTGGGCAGAGACATCCTGAGAACATGAGGCAGAAATTCTGAGACTTTAGACCAGATAACAGTGTTAACAAATTTGAGCAAATCAGTATGTTAGTTTGCATGAACAAGACAAAAAGGAAAAGATGCTACTTCTTTTTTCCTTAAGAAACATATATAAGGTGATTTATTTTAGTTAGGTACAATTCTCCCTTGGGGATAAATAGGATCCGGGAAAACCATTATGAGAAGATGGAGATTTCACAATCGTTCAATAGTGTGGGGGAATAAAATGTTCCCCTAGAAATAAGGATCTTGGGGAAACGTGTGTCACTCCACAAATACTGTTAGTGTCAGCATTACTGTTATTTCTCTGAGTCTGTGCGGTAGTCTTTTTTTTTTATCTTTTCCAACAGAGATTGCACATTTTTTTTTATCTGACGATGTCTGAGCCTTGGTAACAAGGAATTCAATTTTAAATATCCAAATGATACAAGTGGACATAGCAGAGAAGAGGTGTTGAGAGGTTTCGTGGTTTAATTCCATTTTTAGTTTAGAAAACTGACCTTTTGTATCTGTTTTGCATTTAAAAAATTCTTCTAGAAGCGGAGCAATAAATTCACTTTAAGAAGCAAAAATCTTCACAGTGGGATGGAGTGATGTGATTCCATGTGCCCTTTAGTATACATATATAAAGTAAGTACCCCCATCTTTTTAGAGGAGTCTAAATCCTCTGGAAGAAAGCCCGCCTGCTCCAGCCTGCACCACGTGCCCTGTCCAGGAACGCGCAGGAATGTAAATCAAGCTTTGCTGTTGTAAACTAAATGGAATTTTGGTCTTGCAGGTTATGTTTTCTTTTTGAGAAGTTTTTTATGCATTTGTTTTGTTTCCCCCTCTCTGGAACCTGCAGACTGCCTGTCTGGGAAGTTAGGAGTGCTGGATTGTGCATAGTTGTCCTGAGGTCCTGAGGTCCCTCGAGAGGCCCAGGAAGGACGTCCAAGTGATGTCCTCGGCAGGTGGGGCCCAGACGGCTGAAGGGCACTGAGTGCCATCGTGGTCTGCAAGGATGTCCATGTCCACCGTGGAGTGCTCAGGGCTGAGTAGTTCACGTGTCATGTGGCTGCCGATTCACAGCGCAGCCCAGGGCGACATCAGACACTCAGAACCCGTGGAGTGCTCAGGGCTGAGTAGTTCACGTGTCATGTAGCTGCCGATTCACAGCGCAGCCCCAGGGCGACATCAGACACTGAGAACCCGTGGAGTGCTCAGGGCTGAGTAGTTCACGTGTCATGTAGCTGCCGATTCACA
>PVIY010033954.1:0-27589 GCA_004026745.1 Myrmecophaga tridactyla | reverse complement strand
AAGGATGGGGCAGGATTGCCATGTCACAGCTGTATTAATGTCTTCCCACTTTTAGGGCTCTGGTGACCTGAATAGAGAGCTCTGAGTTAGCTGGGGAGGGCAGGGAAGGTGATGGCTGCCTCTTTGTATCTCAGAAACAAGGGCTCCCAGGCCACCTGCTCTTTCTTCCTCCCCAAACCCTTGGCGTTTCCTCTGTAAACAGAAGGGATCTTCCGTTGCTTAAGCTATAGGACTTTAGGAACTTTTCTCCGACAGAGCTGAATTTCTTTTGTGCTTGACCTTCTACCTGGATTAAAAAGCATGGGTATCCTTACTCTTATCCTTGATGTGACGGCAAATGACCTCATAGGCTCAGCCCTATTGTGGGAGGTTGGGGCTTGAATTGTAGGGACTTCAGTGAGAGGCCACCTTGTGAAACACCTGTCCAAACCCCCATGTCCTATGGGCCACCTCATGTGAAGTACATGCAAGGCCCAGACCCAAGGTCTGCCCCTAACCTCCCTGGGGGCCTAGAGGGGTGCTCACAAGCTGAGGTCATCCCATGTCCAAGGATGCTCTCCAGCTGTCTTCAGATGCTGTAGGGCTGTCAGGGAGGAGAAAGGATTGGGACTTAGCTGTATGGTTCCAGAGGACAGGACAAGGGCCAGTGTATGAGTTAATGGGTGTAAAATAGGGAGTGGTAAGTGACAGGGGATGAATACTGGGCAAGGGTCTTGGGGTCTGATCAGAGCTCTAGTACCAATGGAAGATTTAGATCATAATCAGGACTTTAGGAAAAATCCTGGTTGTGTCAGCTGGAAAAACTTGGCTGGGTTGGGGAGGAGAATGTTGCAGGTGGTGCCTTAGGCTTCCTCCTGCTGTGTGGACCAGGCTGAGGGCTTGGAGGTGCCAGGATTCTGCCCATCCTTGGATGGGACTGACTCAGCACTGGGCATGGCTGGCCCTTCCTGGGAAGAGCCTCTGGATTTACTGTTGAGCAAGCTAAATGAAGTCAGGGTCAAATTCCTTTTTCTAGCTGTAAGTATTTTCTAATTTCCCTAAGCTTTTGGCTTGAGGTTGAATGACTAGGTTTAAGTAATAAGAAGAGTGGAAATCCATGAGTCATTCCCCATGTCTTCTGATGTCTTCAGTTCTGTTAGTCCCTGGTAAGTTCTCCTGAACATGCTTAACATTATGGAGGCAGTTTAAAGACTTCCTTATTTAAGAGGGACCATGAACTTGCCTCACAATCATTTTTATAAGATCCTTTATGGATAGCGACAATGTCCACATTACAATTTCACATTCCACTTTAATAAAGATCAAATTGCCATGGGCTATATTGAATGAGATGGCCTTGTCTTTCAACTGTAGTAGGTCTTTTGGCGATGAGCCTGCTCTATTTCTTGGCTCTTGGCCAGGTGAAAAAATAACTTTTCCCAAAGTTCATCCCTTAACCCTCTTTGGGTACAGCTCAGATGGACAGATCAAAGGCTTAGAGAATTTCTGACTCTCAGAGGATCTTAGAAATCCTTCCCTACCCACACCCCAACAAAGAGCATGGATCCTGGAACTAGCAGGGTCGACCATTGGATGTCCCAATCTCTGCTTGAATGTACAAGAATGGGTCCCCCTTTATCTAAACCTTGACCAATGTAATTGCATATGGCAATTTGTCTGCTGCCAAGTCCCGAACCTGCTCTTTGGAGCAGCAGGAAGGAATTTGTGCACAGATAGTTAGTGGAAGAGGTGGGTCAGGGAGCTAGGTGTGGTCTTTAACTCTCTCTCCCTCTTCCTCCTCTCCCTCTCTCTTTTCCTCTCCTCCCTCTGCCTGTCTTCCTCTTCTCCCTTGCTCTTTCTTCCTCACGCTTTCCTCTCCCTGTTTCTCCTTCTCTGTCCCGACCACTCTTGTTTCCTTCTCTCTCTCTGGTTACAACAGTGTGGGTCATGGATTCTGGACATCTGGTAAAGTTAAAACTGAACTTTTCCATGAGCAAAGGCTCAGGGGTGCAGCACAACCTCATGTCTGGAGAAACTGCTTAAAGTTAAAGATGGCTTAGAGCGCAATGTGTGGCCCAGGAACATGGGGTAAGAGAAGGCCGGATCACAGGATCCTGTGATGCGCTTGAGACCCCCCAATAGTCCAATCACTGCTATTTAGCCAAGTAGTCCCCCATCAGAACTCATAGAACTTCTGCTTCAGCTTCTCCTTAGCCTTGTCCTGGCTGCCTACCTACATCTTCTGATCCCCTCTGGGCGCCTTTTTCCTTCAAATCTACCTAGCATAGTGATTATAATGGGATTTCACCCAGGGATGACTGCCAAAGCCAGAGCACATCCCCAGGGAAAGGAGCCCTGTAGACCCACGTCCCATCCCATCCCAGAGTCACACACAAACAGAATACCTAGTCAAGGTCAGGGTCCACGCACATGGCTTTCATACCTTTATACCATTTGATGGTCCAAGCACTCAGTGGGTTACGAGTTATCAGCCCCTTTAGTGGATGCAGGAGTCCAGAGAGATAGGGTGATACGTTCCAGTTCTTTTCAGGTCTTTAGTGGCAGAGCAAAGTGTCTTGGTGATTGAGGCTCTTCCACTCATGCTCCTGTAGGATTGAAGGATCTTCCTTGTCCTAAGGGCCTTGGCCAACAACTCTGGAGTCCAACGCAACATCCATGAAGGACCCCAGACTAGTCTGGGCACTGAGCCTCATCAGCTCTTAGGGAGCACTTCACTGAGCTTGGTTGGCTCGTAGGTGACAGCAGAAGCCAGAAGGTTTGCTTGAGCATCTTGCTTCTTTCCTAGTTTTCTTACCTGTAAAATGGAGGAGTTGGACACACAGTCCATTTCAGCTCTGGCTGCTTATGGGTATCTGGTCTGAGGAGTGGAATGGAATGGATAGAAAACCCTGCAGGAAGCCCCCTGGGTCCACCCTGCAGCATCAGCCATGACCAGTTTCCTAATTGATGCAGGCCAGAGGGCAACATGCCAATGAGTTATATCATGGGCAACTCAGATAAGTTAGTGAGTGGCATAGAGGGAATATTGAAAGCATTCTGAGGCCACCCTTAGGCTCAGGAGAAGACAGTTCTGGATTGATTAGTAATGCCTGCTGAGGGAACGGCTATTGGAGGTGGCAGCACACATGCCACGTATTAGGCAGCTCCAGCCACTGGTGGAATCAGCTGACCAGCTGCAGAGAACAGAATATTTTCATTAGCCTTGAATCAGTTCTTGCAGGGATGAGCTCTAGGCCTCCTTTCATCCTCAAACCATATCCCATGGAGAGATATCATGATTCCTGTTTTACCTATGGACAAACCAATGCTCAGAGAAGGTAAGTTGCCAGTGCCACAGCTAGGATATAATGCAGCCAGGATTAAAATCCAGTTCTGTCCAGTCCCAATCTTTGTTCTTTCCACACATTAGTCCATCCTGCTCCTCATGTTTTCTTTCTGGCGAGGCATGACTCTAATTTTACAGTGATGCATGTATTTTAAAAAGATCCACAGTCAGCAAATAAAAGTTAATTTGAAATTATCTTTAAAAAGATTTCTTAGATAAAAAAAAACTTGCTTATAAATTAAATCATAGGATATAGGGACACTCAAAAAACCTTTATTATTTGTTCCTGACCTTGAGAGGGAACAGCTATTGAGAGCTACTTGAGATACTGGAAAAGGTGACTTCAGGCCTTTCTCAAGATTAGCCCAAAGCAGATAAGGATAAAGTGTTTTCATTAAGGCAATTAGAGCTGGCAGCTGACAACCACCTCCAGGGCACTTTCGCTATTAGCCCCCAGGCATTGGACAAGGACAGGACCTTGAGGCAGAGGAAGGATTCAATCTGTCTCTGAGCAAGCAGGAGAAGCTTACCTTAGACTCAGCAAAGATTTTATCCTCTACTGGTCTATTTTGAAATGTGTGTATTGCTCGTTTTTTTCATTCCCAACCTCTAAAGCTTCCCAAGCCTCATCTCACGGCCTGCCCCACACTGAATGAAAAGCAAGGAGAGGGGGAAAAGGTGCTAAACGGTGCCCACAGGTTCAGGGTCCTCGAACTGTTCCCTTAAATAATACAACCCTTTAAGATGTGTTCTGCGAGTATCTAGTTTTTCACCTGTTTTACGATGGGCTGGGGGAGGGGGTGAGGGACAGCGGAGGGGGGCAAGCTCAGGGGCCTGTGAGCGCTGTGCTCAGAAAATAGGCCTTTATGAACACAACCAAAGTACAATGACTGGTCTCCTTCCTGGACGAGTGAGCAGATGATTAGATATTGATGTCAGCATCCTTGAGCATCTCCAAATGGGCAGTGTCCGGCTCCTGCTTCTGTTTGAAATGCTGTGTTTTAGTTGTAGCTGGAAGCTTTGAATTGCTACTTGGTCTTTCCTTTCTTCCATGGAGTACTCACCACGACAGATTTGGCAAAAGACTAGTTAGGTTGAGTTCTGCTTGCCTCCATTCTATCATCTTTGTATGAATCGAGTGCTTTGTGTTTGTCTTTTTTTAAATGGTTTTTAGCTGATGTTCATGAAAAGCAACGTCCTTAGAACTGTGCAGCTAATTAAAGAAAATCTTTCTAAGAAGGTGCGTTTGTTCACCAGAGCTGTCACACCAACCTTTGGGCCTCTGCTGGAAAAGTAGAATCAAGTCTCAAATAATGCCTTTTTGTTTGTATCCTCTAGTATTTTTATAGATGTGGGACAAGACTGTATCATATCTCCATGAATGTAAAATATCTTGTACCTGCAATATGACACATAGTAGTGACTGTGCAATTTCAGATTTGTTTTTATTGATGTTATTCTAGAATTTTTCCACTCCAGATGATGATTGAGAAGCTAAAGAAGATGCCACGTACCATAACAGTAATAGGAAAAAATAAAGATTAAAAAGGATAGCTGGCCTTTAGCCTATGGCTAATGGGCCTCCTTCGAATGCTCTTAAGTGGAGGCTCCACGTAGTCAATTTGCACTCTCTGTAGATCATGCAGCCAACTGTGGACCATGAATAGAAGGGAACAGGGCTACAGGCAGGAAGACAGATGGTGGGAAAAGCTGGAAAAATATTTGACTTTCCACTCACCTGTCTCCGGAAGGGCAGGGATCAGCCTGACGTGGTCACAGCCATATCCCTGGTGACAAGGGGCTGCCTGCCACCTCCTAGGCCCATGATAAACATTTGGTAAATGATTGAATGATGCAATTTCAGTTCCCCCAAGGAGAGAATAAAATCTCAACCGGAGCCTTGGTAACTGGTAGAATGGGGGTGCCAGGGCCGAAAGGAGTCTGGCCTGGGGACCGGGGGCTCTCACTGTTTGCAAGGCGGCAGTTTTAGGGAACACAACGTTGGGTTGCGAGCTGAGACATAACCCTCAGGACGGTTACCTTCCTTCTCTGCTCTAGGCCTTTGCACTTGCTGCTCCCGCTGGCCCTGCAACTCTAACTCCCTCCTATCCAGTGGACTCTTCCTTCACCTTAGATCTGAGCTCCTTCCTCACGTCCCCAGAGGAAGGCTTTCCTGGGCTCAGGGAGGTGGCAGGGTTCCCTGACGCCAGGCTCTAACTTCTCTATCTGCCAGGCTCTCCATTGTGACTGACCCGAACATGTGGGGCTAATGGCTCAACATCCGCCTCCCCTTCTAGCATGTTGGTTTCCCAAACCAGAACCCTGTCCGTTTGGGGTCACCAGTGAATTTCCCGTAACAGATGAAGTGCTTAGCGTGGAGGGGCAGGTTCATTCGATCTGTGGAATGAATAAAAAATGAATGTGGGAAGGAAGGAATTAGTACCCGTGTGAATGAATGAGCAATGGAAGGAAAACTGTCATGACTCTGTCTCTTAATAAGCGAGGAGACTTCTGTCCCAATTCACTTCCTAAATGGAAGCAGAGAGACAGTTTTCAGAGCAGGCATAACGCGGGTCCCGGAGGCAGACAGGCCTGGGGATCTGGTTCCCTGTGCCTGTTGCTTAAGAGGAACCTGATAAGTACTTGTGGAACGATTCCTGGCCTTTTCCACCTGAACGTCTCTAGGCAAGTGATGCATTGTTTGGGGGCCTCAATTTCCTTATTTATAAAAATGGGAATAAGAAACCTGATCCCAGTTTGTTTTTTTAAATGAAAATTTAATAAATAACATGTCAATGTGAAGCACATAGTACACAATTAATAAATGCTTATTAGTTTGCAGAGAACAATAAATAAGGAATGAGCATAGCATCAAGATGGCCAGGTCCTTCCATACACAAAGACACTCTCTCTCTCTCTCTCTCTCTCTTTCTCTCTCTCTCTCTCCCTCCTAATCTCCCCTCCACATTTCCCATCAGCTCTCTGCAGCTGTTCACACTCCTAGAAAGGGATCAGCTTCTTGTTGTGGACAATCTACAAATATTTCCAGCTGTGATTCAGATGGAGGGAAGGGCGGAGTCTGCACCTGTGGGGGGTCCCCTGGGCACTCAGCCCCGCCTCCTTCCCTCTGTCCCCCCTCCGGGGCTCTGCTCTTGGCAGAATCTCGTGCACAGAAGGCTCTCCATGAAAGCCGGCCAAGGATGAAGGAAGAGAAGAGAGGGCAGGAGAGGGAGAGGGATGGGGTACGTGTTCCTCTTTTATCCTTCATAGGCACTCCAGAGCCTCAGGCCTGAGTTTAAGGAGAGGGTGAGGCTGGCGCGTGGTCTGAAGCAGCCTCGCCCCTTTTATCTATGGCAAACACCGAGAAGAGCCCCCAGTGCTGGCGCAGGCTGGCTCCATGTTGCCTGCTGTGCCAGGAAGTTGATCCTGTAGCTGTGGCTAAATCACCAGGGGACTCTGGCCACCTCCCCGCCACTAGCCAGGCTCTATTAGTGGATGCAAGGATACAGTGGTGTTCCAACAGATGGAAGGAGGCTGTCGCGACCCTCGTGTTTGCCGTGCTTTGGAGTTTTAAATCCCTCTCCCCAGACCCCCTGAGCCACCTCTGGACATGTCAGCATGGACAAAGCAGATATCCTTAGCGCCCAGGTCTCCGTGCTGTCCAGCTTGTTGACCGGGAAGCTGCTTGTTCCTGGAACTTGCAGTCAGTTTAGGGACTCACAAAGCAGTGGTGTCCTGCCAATCCAGATTCTAATCCTGGCTCTGTCCCCTTCCAACACTGTCATCTTTTGCAGTTTACTTGACTTCAAGTAAGAAAACCTGAGCCTCAAGTTTCTCATCAGTAAAGTGGGTGAAGCTGTTTTGTACCCCAGACCTATTGTGGGTGGGACCATGTGATTAGGCTGTTTCCATGGAGATGTTACTCAGCCCATTCAAGGTGCGTCTTAATCCTTTCCTGGAGTCCTTTATGAGAGGACAAAAGGCAGAGAAGTTCAGAGAGAGTTTGGAGAGAAACACCCAGAGAGAAAACACCCAGAGAAGCTGAAGGACCCACAGACGCTCAGGGAGAAAGCCACTGGAACCAGGAGCCGAAAGCAATGGACCCGGGAGCCAAGGACCAGCAGAGGCCGGCCACCTGCCTTCCCACCTGGCAGAAGTCCTGGGTGCCAGCAGCCCTTCTTCAGAGACCAGGTGTCATCCTGCCGATGCCTGGACTGGAGCATTTTCACGGCCTAAGAACTGTAAGTGGTGAGTTAATAAGCCCCACGGTAAAAGCCACCCTTTCCTGGGTGCTGCATCCGGCTGCCTCAGCAGATTGGCACGGCGGGCAGCCCTGCGCCTTCCTCACGCGTGGCTGCTGCGGGGCCGGGGAAGGGCGATGCTGACGAGGGCCCTGCACCCCACCCAGCGCCCTCAAGGCCCCGGCAGATGGGTGCCCTCCTCCGCCCCCCATTCATGCTCACGTCCCGACGTTTATCGGACGTGGTCGCTCCTCTCTGGCTTCCTTTCGGGCTCTGCACATAGTAGGGTAGTTGTCCCTAAGCCTCAGGGTGCAGCAGCAGCATCTGGGGGGCTTGCTCCCGGCTCTGACCTGGGGCTCTAACGCCTGGGGCTGCAGCCCCCAGGGGTCTGCATTCTCAGAGGGGCCTCTGGTGACCTAAGACCCTCCCGGGGGATGCCCTCAGTTTAGCTGGAACTCATGCCCTACGTCTGGCTTGCGGGGTCTGTGGTGCTGAGAGAAATGCAAGCAGGGGACTTGAGAGGGGGGGATGGCAGCTCTGTCACAGCTGTCTTTCTCTGGGTTGTAAAGATTGGTGAGGCCTCTGTCTCTGTTGCCCACAAAACCACCACTGCGCTCAGATTGTCAGTGCCTTACTAAAGGGGGTTGCCACCCCTGGCTCGGCGCTGGCAGGCCCATTGCTCCTGGTGGAAGCCCCTTCCGGGCAGCTGAAAAGCTGCCACCGCAGCCGCGCAGGTGGTTCCAGGGCTCTGAGGGGGACAGCACCCCAGGCTCCCAGCTTTGTTCTGGGGGCCAGTTGGCATGTCCTCATCAGCACCAGAGGGTTTGAGGGGAGGTAGGAGAGGGCTTCCAACATCCCCGCCACCCCTCGAGCCCCCAGAAGTTGGAGACTTACCTTGCTGAGTGGGTAGCTATTATCTTCCTCTCTCCCCATTTCTTTTGCTTTGAATCTGCAGTTTCCAGGGTGGGGCGTTGGGGGCCAGGGGGCAGGCAAGGCCCAGGAGTGAACAGGAGATGAGGGTTTGCAAACACAAATCCCAAAATTCAGGTTCAAGGATAGATTTTCTCACCCTTGTTAGGTTCTTTTGTTGTTCGTGGGCTGTAAACAAGTAACTGCAAAGTAAACTACAAAGAATGATCTGGAATTTGTTTCACATAAGCCTTAGGGGGTTGTTAAGAATGGGTTTTGGAGTCAGAGCCGTGGATTTGAACCCAGTGTACCAGGCAGCTTCGAGGGCAGCTGTGGGTGGGCAGCTCTCCCGACCCTGCCTTCCCTCGTTTATGAAGCGGCAACACCAACATCTAACTTAGAGCTTTAGGAATAAATGAATCATGTTCTCCTTGCCTTTCTAAAAATCAACTCCAAGCATAACTAACCATCAAGAAACACTGAAATAAAACATGCGAATATGTCTGGGTCTCTTGATGGGTCTCTACCTTTTAAGCAGCTGGGTCTAAGCCCCATTTCGAGGTTCTAACCCCTCTGCTTTGGAAACCTCACCAGCTGGTGAGATGGACAAGGGCTGTTTTATGTCACATATTGCATACTTGTCCCCCAGGTACCTGGCCCAAAAAGTCTATAGTGTGTGTGTGTGTGTGTGTAGATACGTGTGCATGCTCGCTGGGCTCCGGACCTCTGCCTCTTGCCCCACAGCCCCTGCTCCACCGGTTGTACCTCACCTGGGGGCTTCAGGTGTTGGGGGAGCACAGTCGAGCTCCCCTGACTTTGGAGGGCCCCACAGCACAAAGCCCGGGGGCGGGGAGACAAGCAGGCGGCTCTTGGGTTTATTCAGGGGAAGTTTCCCTGATGTCCACTGCCCTGGCTCCAAGCTCAGGCCTGCTGCTGAGCCCATTGTCAGACTGAACCGGAGGTGACCTTCTGTATTCCCTCCTTGTATTTCTTCACCTCACACTCCTCCTTGTCTCCTCCTGCCCCAGACCACAGTGCTCCGCAGGTCACCCTTACCTGTCTGAGTCACAGTTTGCATCCCGGGAAAGTTCTTCAACTCCATTTCATTCGTGCCAGATGCCATAGCTTGCAGAGGTATGAAGGGGAATAGAGACAAGAAGGAAAAGCGACTGGCAGAGGATGATGCTGGGACACAGGATGGGTGGCATTTTCCCTCGTCCTCCCGCTGAGGAAATGGGGTGAACTGAGGAAGAGGAGCCTGGAGCGACGCTGTAGTTTGCCTGCCTGATTCGGAAGCCACGGCTGTCTGGCACATGCGCAGGGCTGGGAGACACCCCCTGCTCTTTTGGCTCCTCACTCCCCACTCTTTGTACAGTGTCAGGTCTGCTCTGAACAAAAGCAGAAGTCACAGGCTGCAGCCCGCAGGGCCCAGGCCGCTGGAGGTGCCAGGAGAGTGGAGCTGGCACTGACCCCTACCTGGCAGCGCAGGGACCCTCGTGGCTGGAGGCCGCGCCCCCCACGCAGAAGAGCAGAGCGGCCTCCCGTCCGGCTGAGGCCAGGGGGAGAGAAGGCCCCGACGTTGCAGGCCTATGATCACGTAAGGGAAGCCACACATTTGGGATTTTAGGTAAAATTTCCCAAGTGCCAGCAGTGAGTATCCTTATGATTTTGTGCGTGCATATGTGCATGCATGTACAGGTGCGTGTGTGACACTGACTAAACAAAACACGCGTTAACAGAATTTTGCCTGTGAGCTGCCATTTTGCCTCTTGGGTTGCAAATTGTTTTACAATTCAGTTGAGGCGTTTTGATTTTTTAAAAAACGATTTTGCAGATGAATCTAACAAATCTATCTCAGCTACCCTAGGCCTGCTGTGACCAGCTTTAACCTCCCGGTGAGGGAAACTGAGGCCAGAGCAAGCTGGGTTTGGAACACACAGCCCACACACCCCGGAAGCTGGCACTGACAGCCCTCACTGTTAGCTAATGGAGCTAACGTGTTAACTGCTTGCTCTGAGCTCAACATCGTTCTAAGTGCTCGCCATGTGTTTGTGTAATCCTCACCACAGCCTGAAGAAGTGGATGCAGTTATTTCCATTTAACAGGTAAGGAAAACGAGGCACAGAGAGGTTAAGTAACTTGTTCAAGATCACACAGCTGGCGTGTGGGAGAGTCAGGTTTGACCCCAGTGGTCTGGCCGCGAAGCCCATGTTGGTAACCACTGGGCCTTATAATGTCACACTTGCTTGTCATCATCATTGTCCCCTTCTGGAGTTGAGCATTGACCCAGTGCTGACCAGGAGACCGTCTGGTCCAGGCAGAGAGACCAGTACCAGAAAGCTCCTCCCCACGGCCGGGCAGTCGGCCGCAGGGGCAGAACGGGGCCCCCTTGTCCCACAAGCTGCCTGTGCTGTGCTGTTGTCTGGAGGTCTGGGAACCGGAGAGGAGGGAGGAGAGGGTTCAAACGAGGACACCCTGGTACTCAGCAAGCCCCACAGGGGCCTCGGCAGGCCTGAGGGCTCTCGGGTTTTATTCCTTGATGGGAACTGGAGATCAGAGCTGATCCCTGCAGGCGCCGGCTCACCTGGAGCGCCTCATGCTGACTGGGCACTTGGGAAGCCCTGCTGGGCACCTGATCCTCTCCTCCGTGCTGTCATCTAGAGTTTCCAGCAAGCAGGGGTCGCAGCAGAGATGTAGGCTGCAGCAGGTTTCTGAGCCCAGGCAAGGGCCAGCCTCTGACGATGGGGAGTTCTCTTTCAAGGCTTCCTCTCCTGGAGCTGGGGGGAAGTGAGCAGTGCCTGAGTTGGCCTGTCTATTTCAAATAATCTCCTGAATTTGAGGTGCTAAATTGCAGGAGAAAGGAGAAAGTATCGACAACATCCTTGAAAATATTGAAAACGATGGAAAAATGGACTTCAAATCCAGCGATTCTCTTAGCATAATGATTTCAGTTCTTGTCCATGAAATAAAAATGATGTGATAGTGATGATATCATGATGATAATAATAGCTAACATATATTGACCCCTTCAATGTACTTCGCTAAATGCTTTCCTCAAGTTATCTCACCTGTGTTCATGTACTTGGCATAGGTGTTACTCAGCTGTCGTAACCATTTACTATCATTTTTCAAGTCACAAGTCAAGTAATTACAGCTTGGGCATTTTACATGCAATTAATCTTCTTAATTGTAACATTTATGGTTGAATAATACAGCCGTGGTGTGGCTGAGTGACAAGTTGCCCAGCTCTTCTGTTCAGATGGGATCTTGTCGATTCCCAGAGGGCTATGTGGGGAGCGGGTGGCAGGCAGGAGGGAGACGGCAGGACTGGGGGAGCCGACCGGCTGCAGCCGCCCCCACCTGCCTCCCCGGCCACCTCTCCTGCCATCGTCCCCTCTCGGGCTCCAGCCATACAGCCCTCCTGTTGCCCGTCTTTGGTTCTTTAAATTCTCGTGCTCCGTCCCTCCACAGGTCCTTTGCCAATGCTGCACCCTCTGCCCAGTCACCCTTCCGCTCCCTTTGCCTGCCGTCTGGGTTTCCTACGGCCACATTAATAAAGTACCACAGGCCAGCTGGCTGAAAACAGCAGCGAGTGACCGTCTCACAGTTCTAGAGGCTGGAAGTCAGAGTCACGGTGCCAGCGAGGCCGTGCTCCCTCTGAGCACCGTGTTGGAGAGTCCTCCCTTGCCTCTCTTAGCTTCTTGGGTTTGCCGGTCATCCTGGCACCCCTGGGCTGGCCGATGAATCACTCCAGTATCTGCCTTCTCCAACTTTACGCAGCTCGCTCCCTGGTGTCTGTCTCAGTTATAGTTTCCTGGACTGCTCGAAGCAGAGATCAGGAATTGGTTTTGCATAAGCAATGGGAATTTATTAGCTTACAAGCTTACAGTTTTGAGGCTGAGAAAATGTCCAAATCAAAGCATCCTCAAAATGATGCTTTCTTTCCAAAGACCGGCTGCCAGCAATCCTTGTCTCCTCCACCACGTGTTAAGGCGCCTGGCAATGTCTGCTGGTCTCTCCTCTCTTCCAGGTTTCCTTGCTTTCAGCTTCTAGCTTCCATGGCTTTCTGTCTCTGTCTGCATTCACTCCTTTTAAAAGGACTCCAGTAATGCGATTAGGACCCATTCCAAATGAGGTGGGTCATACCTTAACTGAAGTAGCCACATGAAAAAGTCCTACTAAGAATGGGTCCACACCACAGGGACAGATGAGATTTCAGAACATGTTTTCCTGGGCTACCCACACCTTCAAACCACAACAGCTCCCATAGTGTCAAATTTTACCTTCTTGTAAGTATACCAGTCGTAGTGGATCAGGAGCCATTCTAATCTAGTTTAGAATGATCCTAACTAATCACATCTTTTAAAAGCCTATTTCCAAATAATCACATGCACGGGTCCATGAATTAGTTCTTCAGTCGATCTCTTTAGGGGACACAATTCAACTCCTAAGTGATGCTCACACATCCTCCAGACCCTCAGCTTGATGCTGCTTTTTCAGGGAAACTCTCCTGAAACCCTGGTCCTTGTTAAGCTGTGCAGATTTCCTAATAATGCTTGTCAAAACTGCAGATGGGCATTTATTCGAGGCTATTTCTTTAATGCTTTGCATGCATTAGACTCTCCATATCATGAGGACGGAGTCTTATCACTTGTAATTCTTACTGCATTGCTACCCCTAACACAGAGGAAGGATTCCATAACTGCTTGTGGAAGGAATGGGTGAATAGGAAGGTGGGTTCAGGTAGCAGCAGGTGATATTAACAATCAGGCGTGTGGCTGCCCCATGGATGTGTATTTGTTTTGAACTGGATGCTAGTGCACACTTGTGGGAAGGGGACAGGATGCCATGGCCTCAGCTGGTAGGACCCTGGGTGCAGGGCTTTGGCATCTGGAGTCCAGGCCTGCAGGGGGGGCCTAGGTGCTTCTGGGACATGCATTCCTTTGCAGATGGAGAGCCCCAAGGTCGATGGCAGCAGCACGAGTCTGGCCTTACAGCGTGTGGGACTTATCCTTGGGTGGACCGCAGTGGAAGCTGGAAGGAGAGAGGTGCAGAGCATTGGGTGTTAGCCCTCCCTGGCCGCTCCCGGGTAGGCGGGGGTGCAAGGCCTCCAGTGCCCCACTGATGCAGAGTTTTCTCCTGCCTGAGGCAGAATGCAGAGCCCTTGGAGGTTTAGAGAGTGGTCGTCAAGGGTTTCCTGTAAACTCTGTGGGCCACACAGTCTCTGCTGCAACGAGTTAACTTTGCCCTCAAAAGTTGTAGGCGCAAAAGCTGCCACCTACAATCTTCAAACCAGCTGGAATGGCTGTGTTCCAATAAAACCTTATTTGTGGACACTGAAATTTTATGTATCACGAAATATTTTTTTCTTTGGATTTTTTTCAACCATTCAAAAATATAAGAACCATCCTTAGCTTGTAGGCTGTACAAGTACAGGTGGTGGGCTAGATTTGGCCCTAGGCCATCACTTTCCATCACCTGGTCTATACTTTTCTTCTAAATCCAAAGGATCTTTCTCTGCTTTTTTGCATAAAGTGCTTTTGAAGGACTGGGTTCAGATGCTCGTTCAACACTCCTCGTGCACCCACGGGAGTCCCTCCGTCCATCAGGCCCAGGCCTGGAGGATGTGTGGGCATCACGTAGAGTTGACTTGGAAGTGCCGCTGGGCTGCGGGCAACTGTGGCTTTTGCCCAGAGGCTGGGGGATGCTGACATCTGGCAGAGAGGGTGGTGCCTACCCTGACCCTTGGACTAGATTCCTAGGCTTTTGCAACAAGATATCACAAATTTGGTGGCATGAGACAACAGAAGTTTATTCTAGCACAGTTCTGGAGGCTGCCATTGGCACGGTCAGGCTCCCTCCAACATTATCTAGAGAAGGCATCTGTCCCGGGCTTCTTTCCTGACCTCCAGGCTTGTGGCTGCATCACCCCCAATCCTGTTTCTGTTTTCACATGCCTGTCTTCCCTCTGGGTTTGTGTCTGCTCTGTCTCTGTGTCTCTTCTCCTTCTGTAAGGACAACTAGCCATTGGATTTGGGTCCCAGCCTAATCCAGTATAAACTTATCTTAAATAATTGCAACTTCAAAGACCCTATTTGCACATAAAACCACATTCACAAGGACCAGGCTTCAATATATCTTTTGATGGGGGAGGCCCATAGTTCAACCCACAACATCCCTTCAAGCAGTAAGAGCCCCCGGGGAGATGCCATACGGCTTCGGGGAAGATTCTGAGGAACCCATTGGGATGACTCCAAAGGGCACCTCTGTAGCTGGAGCCGCAGATCCTGGAGAGCTGAGCGGTGCTGGTGCCTGCAGCCTGCCGACTTCTCGTTTGTCCAGAGTCTCGTATTCACACTTAGAGCTGAACCTGAGCCACACTTTCATTCATTTTCTCCCTTTGCAAAACTGTACAAGATTAAAGGGAATCCACCCTTTCCCTCAAACACTGTTATCGTGAAATAATGATTTGACATCCATCAAACACATGAGGACAAAGACTCAGCAGGAGGTAGAGAGGTGTGTAGCGCCACCGCATTCGGTGTGTGAGAACATTTAGAAAACCTACAAAACCTTACCAACCTGCTTCTTCTCTTTAATCCTTATTCTTGTAAGTGACTCCACTATGTACCCAACCCAGAAAACTGGGTATACCCTTCCCCTCTCACATACACATTTAACCGTGGAGATTTGCTTATTTTCCTCCATTCGGCAGCTTATTTTCCCTGACCTGGACGGTTGGAACTCATCAGCTCTCCCTGCCTTTAAGAGGCCCCGAGTCTTTCACCAACCTCAGTAGGTGACTTCGAGCTGGATATAGCTCAGAAAACCATGTTCTTAATTTTCATCCATCCCTGTGGGTGTGAACCATTGTTAAAGGACCTTCTGGGGAGGCTGCTCCAGGTAAGGGGTGGCCCAGCTGAATCCGGTGGGTCCCAGGCCCGTGACTGGAGACCTGAGGGAGAGGACCACAGAGAGAGAGAGAGAGAGACAGGGGCAGCCAGAGGATGGGAGGCAACAGAAACCAGAAGAAAAAGAAGACCCCTCTGTGTGCACTGGCCTGCGACAGAGACGCCACGGGCAAGGATCACCAGCAGCCAGTCCCAGGAGCCAGTCTTAGGGAGAAAGCACTGCCTTGTTCATTCCTTGATTCCCAACTTCTCTTACCTCAAAACCTAGAGCCAATAAATTCCTTTGTTTGTGCCAGTGCATAGACTGGTATTTGTTCTAGCAGCTGGGAAACTAAAACAGGTTCCATGGTTGTCTTTTCCAAAAAGAAGGAAAATCTGATCAAATCACTTACCTGGCAATAATTCTTTAATGACTCCCCATCAATTGCCAAATACCTTTATATGGTCCCTGCATCACAGACTTCTTTCTAGGCACTCATCTTATTTTACCCCTCGCCAACTTGCTGTTTGCATTTCTGCCTCTTAGCCTCTCTACTAACCGTTTCTCCTGATTATGTTTTATCTCCCCTCTCCTACTTCCTAAGAAGCTACTCAGCCTTTAAAATCAGCTCAACAAGGATGTCCTCTACCTTTTCCATCTACCTTTTCCCATTGGCCTGACTTTCTCACAAGTAGAACAGAATGATCCTTCCACATTAGATACCAATGAGCAAAAAGGTAATATTCATAAAGTATATGTGAGAAAAAAAAAGAATCTCAATAAAATGAATGTGTGCATATTCATCACGCAGTCTAAGTAAGAGATTGTCCTCATCTGAGTGCCCCGCCCCACACCTCTTCCCTTCCCTCCCCTTCCATGAACTGATGTGCCCACCACCAAGTCTGGGATGGTCATTCCATTCCTTTCCTCAAGGTTTTGCCTCATTCAGTTCTCTGGACCATGCATTATATCTTATGTACTTTCCACCTATGTATAAATGGAATTATCCTACATATACTTTTTCCCCCTCAAAATTGCATTCTTTTCATTTTATTTTTATACATTTTTATTTTTTATTAATATTTTTACTGATAAATCTTAACATCAAAACATTCTTAACATATAAACATTCCAAACATGATATACATTCAATGCTCACAATATCATCATATAGTTGTGTATTCATCACCATGAGCATTTATTGAACATTTGCACCAGAAAAAGAAAAAAACTCGTACACACCACTCCCCTTACCCCTGTCTCTCATTGACCACTGGCATTTCCATCTACCCAATTTATTTTAATCTTGTCCTCCTTATTATTTGTTTATTTTTTATCCATATTTTTTACTCAGCTCTCCATACTCTAGATAAAAGGCACGTTAGACACCAGGTTTTCACAATCACGCAGTCACATTGTAAAAGCTCTATCATTAGAAATCATCTTCAGGAAACGAGGTTACTGGAACACAGCTCAACAGTTTCAGGTACTTCCCTCCCTCCTCTCTAATACACCATAAACTGAAAAAGGATATCTATATAATGCACAAAAATAACCTCCAGGATAATCTCTTCACTCCGAAACCTCCCAGCCACTGAAACTTTATGGTGTCTCATTTCTCTCTTCCCCCTTTTGGTCAAGAAGGCTTTCTCAATTTCTTGATGCTGGGTCCTGGTTCATCCCAGGATTTCTATCCCATGTTGCCAAGGAGATTTACACCCCTGAGAGTCATGTCTTGTGTGTGTGTGTGGTGGGGGGCAGTAGGCAGTGAGTTCACCTGCTGAGTTGGCTTAGAGAGAAGGGCCACATCTGAGCAACAAAAGAGGTTCTCTGGGGGTGACTCTTAGGCTTAAAAATTACATTCTTGAGACTTATCCACTCTTTTACATTTTTCTTGAACTTGTTCATTTCTACTGCTATTCAGTACCCCACTACACAAATGCAAAACAATATTTTTATTCATTATTACTGGCAAAGGGCACTTCAGTTGTTTCCATTTTGGGGCTGTGGCAAATGTTGTTGGTATGGCCATTTCTATACAGTTTCCCTCCTATAAGTATGAGATTCTTTAGGATCTAGCTCATCAGACTTGAGCACATCTTAAACTTTATTTGATGAAATAAATTGCTGTATTGGTTAAGTGACTAAATGATTTTCACCAATTACATCCATAC
This sequence comes from Myrmecophaga tridactyla, assembly GCA_004026745.1. Taxonomy (NCBI): domain Eukaryota; kingdom Metazoa; phylum Chordata; class Mammalia; order Pilosa; family Myrmecophagidae; genus Myrmecophaga; species Myrmecophaga tridactyla. The sequence continues at coordinate 10,049 of PVIY010033954.1, read as the reverse complement.
CACCAGTATTGGTTAATGTTTCTGGTTATTCTAATTTCTAGCATCATCTGATAGTGTCAAGCCATAATTTTTGCTAATTTGGTGAATGTGAAATGTCATCTCATTGTGGTTTTATTTACATTTCCCAGATGACTATAATGGATCCTTCCTCCTTATTTTCTCTTCTATTGAGTAGAATCTGTTTTGCCCACTTTTCTCCTGAGTTGTTTGGTTTGTTCTTACAGATTTATAGGAGTTCTTTGTACATTCTGTAATGTAATTTGTTGTCAGTTTTACATGTTGCAAATATTTTCTCCTGGTTGTGTTTTATCTTTACACACTTTATTATTTTTTTTGATAAATTGGAACTCAAGTTTAATGTAGACAAATTTATCAATTTCTTTTTCCTTTCTAATATATGTTCTGTGTCTTGTTGAACAAATCCTTTCCAAGTTTTATAAAATGTCTTGACATTCTTCCATGGTATTTTATAAAATTTCTACAGTTTTAACTGTCGCATTTGTATCTTCAAGCTGCCTGGAGTTACTTTTTCTATGTAGTGTTATGAAGGCGTCTCTATTACACTATTTTCCCATGTGGAGCACGGTTGCCCCAGCACTGCTTATTGGCAGTCTACCCTCTCCTGGCCAAGCAGTTGGAAGTTCTCATTGACAGGCCCCTCCCTGCAGTCACAGGGTCCATGGCGCAGCACCTTCGTTCTGGAGCTCGACAGCAACTCCGATGCCTAAAGAGTGAGTTGTAGCACCAAGCTCTCCTCTGGAATGGCTTGGATTCTTCTGTTTCTTCACTATTCCATTTACATTTTATAATCTGCTTGTCAAGTACCACCAAAAAAACAACTGAGACACTTTGATTCCTGTGATTGTCAATGCTGTCATAGTGTTTTGCATCATGCACATAAAATCCTTCAGCATTTATTTATTCACAGAATTCATGTCTTATTCTTAAAGCTTTTCCTATAGCAAGTGCTTGGAATGAATTAGTAGATGGATTGATGGATGGATGGATGGATGGATGGATGGCTAATGAAAATCTACTATTCAGTTGAGATTCACATTTATAGAAAAACCCAAACTTATAGCACAACTAAATGAGTCACCTTTCAAAAGGATCTTTGACTCTATAAAAGAAGTGAAAAGAAGGAATAACTGTCATTGTCTGAGCACCTTCTGTGTGCTAGAAATTGTGCCAGGCATGAAAGACACAAAGAGTCATTTTGGAGTAAAAACTTAAGTGTCCTCAGCATTTTGAAAATAATACAGAGTTTTTTTAAAAAAAAAAAACAGCATCTCTAACCATCTTCTCAGAGCCCTGGGGCTTGTGAAGGGCAGGGCATCTCCTCCTTTGGCGTCCATCTGTGTGGGTTGCGTAACTCCCGGTGCTGACACAACGGCCTGTGTTGGAGACTGACACATTCCAAAGGTGGAAGTTTGGTTAAACAAGATTCAGGGTAGACTGGGTTTTGGCCTTCTGTATATACATGCATTAACTTCCCTAGTCCAGACATTGCTGGTTTTCTTTGCCAAGGAAACCTTGGGGGAAGAAACAGTCAAACAGAAACAGGTTTTTTTTTTTTTTAAAGAAAGAAGGCTCAGGATTTCTGTGTTTTATAAACTCCACTTTTAAAATAATTAAAAACATTGGCTTTTTCTTGGCAAGTGAAGGGCCTTCTGCTGAATAGCACCAAGGAAATAAAGCCATGCCTGAGAGTATGCTTCCAGAGTCTGAAATCTGTAGTGTGAAAGCTGGGGCTCAAATCTGGGCACTGAAATTCCCTGCTTGTCTGAAGTTGGGGGCACTTGACGTCGTGGAGGAGCAGAGCCTTTGTCTGTACTGGAAGAGGAGTAACTGGGCTCCTCTCCCATAGGGACCTGCGCTTGGGATGGGCTGGTCTGGGAAGGACCACTTCATTACTTGTAACACATCTCAGAGTTGTTGGATTGCTCATTCATTCATTCAACAAACATGCATCAAGCACCAGCTCTGTACCAGTGCAGTAGAGTCCTGGACACACAGCAGACAAAAGACAAAACCCTTCCCCCATGGGCCTGGTGTGCCATGGTGGGAAACAGACACTCAAAAGAGGCAACAACTCGTGCAGGAGGCGGTGGTAGGAGCTGGGCAGTAAAGTACAGCTGTATAAGAAAGGGAGCCTTACTTTGCTAGGAGCGCTTGACAAGTTATGCACACTGGGTTGACCTAAAGAATAGGAATTCGTTGTCTCATGGCTTTGGAGGCTGGAAGTCTAAACCCAAGGTCTGAACAGGCCACACTTGCTCCCAGGTCTGTAGCCTTCTGATGCTGGCTAGCTGTGACCCGTGGGGTTCCTTGATTTGCCTCTCTGCCGCCATCACACTGGGGTTTCTCCTTCTTGCTTCTACTTCAGCTCAGTTGTCTATGTTTCTGCCTGGGTTTCCTCTCTTAAGAACTCCAGTCATAGGGACTAAGGCCCACCCTGACTCAATCTGCCTTCATCTAAGTAAGATCTTTCCAGATCCTGGTCACAAATGAGTCCACACCTGACCCAGCAGCAGCATCCTCAACAGTCTTATTTATACACAGAATGTGCATTAAGAGTCAATCATCTCTTTTGGGGCCATGGCTCTACTCCCCACAGAATGTGCTGGTGGGATCAGGGTGCTGAGGGGACACTGTGCATGGACTGGGCAGGAAAGGCTCCTCTGACAAGGGAAGCCCTGAGCAGTGAGATGTGGCCAAAGTGAAGAACAGAGTCCTGCAGCTACCGAGAAAGTCATTCCGGGCTGGGTGGAGAGCAAGTGCAAATGCCCTGGGGCAGGAGACTGATGTGGATGACGGCAGGCAGCCTGAAGCGTGCAGGGTGGGCTTTTAGGGTCAGTGGCTGGCCCTTCCGGGCCAGGGTGCCAGAAAGGAGCAGCCAGTGCTCTTCTGATCTGCAAGTTGAGGATGGGTGGAAGGAGCCCAGGCCTAACAGGACTCACAAGGAGTGTCCCTTGCACAGGATGCCTCTCCTTAAAAGTGTGCAGCCATTACAGAGGGCTTCAGCCCACCTCTGTCCACATGCATTTGTGGAATGCTGGATTCTCAAACAGTCCTGCGAGGCAGCACTGCGGGTCAGCTTCTCTGGGACAGACTCTGCGATGGAGATGGTCATGCAGAACATTTACTGGGACATGTTCTGAGGACGGAGGGGGCAGGGAGCTGGGTTGGACAGAGGGAGGAGCTGAACGGTGAGGTTGTCCTCACATTCAGTCGATGCCCCCGAGTCCTGGAGCTGGGCTGGGCTTGCAGCATGGTCTGAGCTGACCGGTCTGCAGGGGCTGCCTCCCAGGAAGGAGCCTCAAGCCGGCGGCTCTGCTCAGCCATCGGAAGAGGGATCCGACCTTTAGTTCTGAAAGGCAGCTCCCACAGCCAAGCTCAGGGACTGCTCAGGTCCATTTCTTCATATAGCTTTTGGGGGCACCTCCTTGGGGTTCCCGTCAGCCCCTCTGCCTGTGGAAATTTAGAGGTGGAAATATGCCATAGCCCCTGCCACTGCAGCTGGCCCTGGCAGCAGGCGATGCTCATTATCTCTCTCCTGCTTTTCCATTCCAGGCCCCCTCGCCCTCTGCCAGCATCGGGCACTCTCAGAGGCTCAGCTGCTGGTGTGACACCAAGTCTGAAGTTCTCACCATTTTACCGTCTTCTCTGCCAGACTAGAATCTTCCTGGGGCTGGACTTTGCCTGTTTTGATCTCTGTTGTGTCTGCATCATCTACAGAGATCTTAGAGAACGTTTTGCTCTCGTGTCAAATAGGAGTCCATGGTGGCACCATGTACACGGACAAATTAAACCATCCATTCACTAATCTGCCAAATTATTCAGCCATGATTTTATAGCCCCCAGCTGGGTGTCAGGCTCTACATTAAGAACTGGGCCAGGTAAACTCTGAGTAAGACATGCCCTCCCAAGGCATATTGGCATGTAAGAAATTAAACTGCGATGTTAAAAAAGCCCACTAACATCATGTACAGAACTGGGAGCCTGGAAGAGAGACTGTGGAAAAGGGCCTTTTTAGGTAGGGCACTGCAATTGGGTCATGCAAGATGAGTAGGAGCTCACCAGGTGGAGAAGGCTTTTAGCTCAGGTTTCCCTCTCTCTGAACAGGCTAAGGAAAGGTAAGATAGAACCAAAAGTAAATTCTCAATTACAAGTATTCTAATGGCTCTAATAAATCTGCAGTCTGGGGCTATGATGTTCTAATCGTCAGCTGTCATATGCTCCAGTGAAAGATTCTTTTTCTTGTTGCTTTCAAAAGCTAATAATAAAAAGAGGGCACCTGCTATGATGAATTCTGCCAATTTCTCATTCAACAGGGTATGGGGACCTCATATCTCATTTCAGCCCAATGCAGCCCCCAGAGTCCAGCTCACACCCCACACCACCCAGTACCGTCTCCTTTGGGCTCTTCCCACCAATGGCATGCAGTGATAGCAGCGAGGTATGCTCCCCTGGGATTAAGTTATTGCAGTGGAGTGCAAAGACCCAGAGTCTGCTGCTCAACAGATCTGGATTCAAATCCTGCCTCCGCCTCATACTAGCCAAGGAACCTTGGGTAGGAGCCAGTTCTCTTGTCTGTGCCTCAGTTTCACCATCTGCAAAATGAGGATGACAATGACGCTCACCTCCCAGCAGAAGAGGAATAGACAACCTCACGTGTGTCAGAGACCCTGCTGCCGTATAATGGGCCTTTCCCTCTATAGTAAAAACCACTGTTTTGCAGATAAAGAGAGGAGTTCTCCAAGGTCAGTTATTTACAGAATTGCTAAGGGAGTGTGCCAGGGAGATGTGGGCTTCAGAGTCAGGGGTCTTGGGATCAAATTCTGGGGCACCCTCAGCAGTGGGGCAAGTCTGGGCAAAGGTCTTTCTGGCCGCGAGGCTACTTCACTTGGCCTCTCTCTGCTCAAGAAGCTCTTCCCTTGATGCTCACGCAAACACACTCCATTCCTGCAGGCCTCTACTCAGAGCTCACTTTGTCAGCAAGGATTCCCCAAGCACCCTTCTTCAAACAGCTCCTGCACTGCCCTCCATGCCCTCACCCTGACTTCTTTGTTCTCACTGGGGCCTTCACCATCTCATCTATGGACTTGCTTTTTGGTTCATCAACTGTCTTCGCCAATGAGAATGCAAGATCTTTGGGGGCAGTGACATATTTGCTAGTTTTATTCACTGCTGTACCTCCACATACCAGAACAGTACCTGCTGCAGACCAGGCACCTAAGACATATTTGTTGAATGCACGTCAAATGCAATGAAAGTCTCTTGATTTATCTAAGTTTCTGATTTTCAGGGGAATGGAGATGCCGATCTCCTCATGTTACTGCTGAGATAGCGTACATGAAATGCCTGGCAGGGAACGCAGCGTGTGGGAGAACTTTAGCAAATGGCTGATTATAATTACCAGACATATGTAGACCTCCTGGGGCTGTGGCAAGCCTTCAAAACTGGCCCTGCTACTGAGCATCTCTGTCAAAAGAGGAGGTTTGGGTGAGCGTTTCTCAAATCTGGCTGCATATCAGAATCCCTGCGGCCTGGGGGGCACGGGCTTTGGGAAAACACAGCTGTCCAGGCCCAATGGGGTCATCCCAATCACTTACCCTGGACATGGGGTCAGGAATCCATATATTTTTAATACAGGGTGGCAATGCCATTTCCCTTCCAGGAACTAGAAAAAAGGCAGCTCTGAAGAAAGCTGGCCTGGTGGCAGTGCTTCAGCCTTACTAGAAGAACTAAACAGTTGCTAAGCAGGGTTAGTATTCTTACATAAGAAAGCACGATTTCACAATTTTAAGAGACAGGCAGGGAATGAAGAGCTATTTGCCAGAGGGAGCTGTCAGGGAGCAAGCAGTGGTTAGACAGAGGCTCTGCTTCAGCTACTTCCACCTGTGCCAGGTGCATTTCTGCAAGGGAAGCCTGTCAGCATGGTATGATAACCGCGTTTCCTCTTTCAAACTTGGGCATAGCTGGCTAGCAGGTTGGTGGTGAATGCTTATAATATTGTTTGCATTTCTGAGGATTTAATCCTTTAATTATTACTCTTGTACTTTTTACAGTTTAGTGCTGATAAGCCGTCTTGCATAGACTGTTTACACAACCGTGATTCCCCACAGTACAGAATACTTGGGGCCAAGAGTTTAACGCCTCGGATAAGCAAAATAAAATCGTTCACTGTGTTTACAATGATAAGTGGATAAATAAGTAACAGGGCTGATATTTCCTTAATAATTATCTAGATCCCTGCTTCCAGTCGTTAGTTGCATGCAACCATTTAAATTTAAATTAACTAAAATTAAATGAAATGAAAACGTCAGGTGTTCAGCCCCATGGGCCACATCTCAAATGCCCAAAAGCCACACGTACTCAGAGCTACGATATGGAGAGCACAGAGAGAGCACATTTCCATCATCACAGAAGCTTCTTTTGGCGAGTGCTGATGTCAGTTTTCTAGAAGCCTGCATTTTAAGCAGACTGAAAGGTGGGTGGGAATCCACAAACCCACTGGGCAGAAAAGATACCCTCCCAAATGGGTAAAGCACAATAAGGATACAGTGGAGAAATTTGAGTTCCAGACTCAGCTTTTATAGCTTTCTCATTATCTTGGGTATTTAAGAAGAGCCCGTATCATATTCTAAATGCTTAGGGGGAGGAGAAGACTATCAATATTCTGAGCAGACAACGAGAGAAGAGTGGCTTTGGACAGATATCTGGATGTTCTCCCCCAAAGGCTGTCTTTGCCACAAAGGGAATGAAAAGCTGAGCCCTCGGTCCATCCAGCCTTGTTTGGGAATGGCTGTTCTTCTCACAGTCTCCTCACTAGAGAGGAGGCAAAAACAGGACGAATCCATTCCGGATTGGTATCTGCAGTGCCATTGTGGAAGAAAGAAAACTAGTGACTGCCAGAGTGACAACTACCTGGACTCATACTTTCCTTGAGTGGTTAAAGACAAGCCAGTTGTAGACAGCGGGCAGTGTGCCATGACCTGTCAGCCTTGGAATCTGGCATCAATGCGATCTGGTTGTGTGACACTGGTTGACTTATCTCACCTCTCTAAGCCTGTAACTGTTGGTGAAATAGGGATGATAACATGTCTATTGGATGGAGCCTTCTTCAGGGCGAAATGGGATGATGCATGAAAAGCACTGGGTACAGCGCCTGCTGTGTAACACACTCACACATATAACACATGCTTTATTGTCATGTGTACACGTGTGCTGGTCAGCCAGGCAGTCCCAGACCACGATCCCAGCCTTATATTTAATTAACTGCCTTGCTTTAGCAAATCCATTAAGGGTTTTATGCCAATATCCTCATCCATAAATTATGAACTATGCCACCTAATGGAAGCTTGTTGTGAGAACCAAATGAGATGGCAAATGTCAGGGAGCAGCAATGTGGCCTGAGCCATAGTAGGAGCTCCAGAAATGCTGATTCTGCTCTTGTCCCAAGAGATTCCTTTGGAGCAAAATCTTTTCAGATCCCCGTTAAGGTCCGAGGCTGAGAAGAAATTCTCTTTCACCCATGAGCTGTTTTGTTCAAGCCTCCCTCTCTTCCACAGAAGATTTGGACAGAAAACTCAAGTTCATATGTAGCAGAGGGTTCCTGGTTGGCTAAGGATGCCTGAGCACTAGGGGCACGTCAGGGTTCAAGAATGGAAAACTTCACTTGGGCTTGTGGCATGAGCCTTGACCCCTCAAGCAGGAGGGTAGGGGGCAGACACTCAGCATGCCCCGTGCCCTCCAGGTGCTGGGTTTGAAGCAGGTGGGAGAGGCACCTGGGAGAAGAAAGCATTGCCCACTACAGCTGACTGTGCTCCTCTTGGCCCAGCACCCAGTGGGACATTGTGCTCTGGGATTGTCCTGCTTTCCATTTGCCTTCTACCCTGGAGCACCCAGCCCTGCACATTTCATTATTCCATGTGATTGTCATAACACCCAGGGAAGAGGGCAGGCCAGGGGGGAAACTTTATAACTCCATCGTGCAGAGGTGGACACTGGCCTTTAGAACAGTGGAGTACTTTCTAGAGAGACATAGCTGGTATATAGCAAAACCACAATGAAACCCTAGGACATCCAATCCTAGTTTTGTGTTGCTTTGTATTTTTTCCACGGTAATTTCCTTCTCACTGTCTCTCAGAATTCTGTCATCTCTCCAGACTTCCTCCCCAGGTCTTACCCCAACCGGCCTGTACTCATGATGCCCCCGCCCCCACCTCTCCTCTACTGACTTTCATTGTCACAGTGTACCTGAAAGAGCTGCAATCTGACCATAATAATTCTCTCCAAAAGCTTATTGACTAATATTTACCAGCTCAAGAAGATTTTGAAAGAAGAGGTTGGATTACTCTAATGAGACCCCACTGGGGAGGATTTCAAACATTTGATAGCACTAAATCCCACGGCCAGGGCAGGATGTGGAGCCTGGCTTTGACACTAATTGGCCGGTGACATTGGGTTGGCCTCTTAAACCTGAGCCTGGTTTCCTGTGTGCGAAATGAGGGCAGTCCACCCCTGGCTTGCAGGTCCCCCCCCTCTAACCTGGGGGCCTCTGAAACAAGGGGAAGCGGATGAGGCATTGCTGCCTCAGTCTCTGCCGCCTGTTCAGGGTAAGGCTGCTCCTGGATTTGGAGACGACCCCAAGGCACATGACAATTCACCTCACTTGACATCCTGTAGCAACTTCCTCTGGGAGGAGCTCTGGGCAAACCGAGCTGGGGGCTCTGCCCTCCTTGGAAAGCCCTAAGAATTCTCACTTTCTTTGATCTCCAGGGACTCTCCATTTCCTTCCAGAGCAGGCCCAGTGGCTTTTACTGTTAAACTGAGCATGTGCTTTCATACCCTCTCCTTCTGAAAACCACCTGAACAATTCCCATCAAAGCATATTGACTTTGCGTTTCTTCAGTTTTTGAAAAAGCCACAAATGAAAACTTGAGGCAAGGAAAGACAATCATGGAGAAGAGAAAAACTGTCTGTTGAAATACAAATTAATATTCAACTGTGCATGCACATACATACCTATGTCAGCCAGCACAATTCGGCTCTCTACATTTAGCCTCTCCCACGATAGGCGTGTATTCATAAATTGCTCTATAGTTTACAGAGCACAGTTTATGCCCTGAATTAGTCAGGGTTCTGTTGGTGGCAAAAATCTAAAACCAGTTCTGCCTTAGTTAATTTTGAAAGACGTTATGTTTGTGTGGTGGGGCGGTATTTACTGGGAGGATACTAGGGCATTTCCGAGAAACAAAAAGGAGCATCTGAGACTCAGGAGGGAAGGAATGTGGGTTCCTTTGAAATGGAATCATTCAGGTTTAAGCTGGGAAAACAAAATCTTTCTTTAGGTCTTTTAAGCAGTGTGAAGTGGGTATTTAGTGGGGGGAGTAAACACACAGGTGGTAGAATATCTAAGAAGCGAACAGGGATTATTAGCAACAACAGGAAGCCAGCCTCTGCCAGGATGGGAAGAAAAGTAGTCGGAGCTGGTGACACTCAAACTCAGAAGTGGTGACTCCACAGCAGGGGTCAGCTGCGTGACAGGGCTGTTCTATCAGGCTCTCTGTTGACTCTGAAGCTCCTGGAGACAAGTCTACTGCTGAAGATCCCATGGGAAGCAGAGAGTGGGCAGCTCCTGGATGCCTCCCTCCTCCTGCCTCCAGCCTTCAGCCAGTGTTCCCATTGTCTGAACCCATCCTAAGAGCAACTGGCAAGGAGCAGTGGTGGGTGGAAGCAGTTTCCTGTGTGCAAGAGCAGGAGAGAAGGGGGTCTGAGAAGAGATCATGTAAATGGCCAGCTTGGGAAACCTCAGCAAACCCTTGTCTGTAACACGGCCCTAAAGTGACTCAACTCAGCCCTCTAGCTCCTGACTTGATTTCTTGAAGGTTCAAGTTCCTTAGCAAGGGGATGGCCTTGGCCCAGCCTGGTTCAGGTGACCTGTCTGGACGGTTTGCTGTGGACAAGTACAGAGTCATTAAAAGAACTACTTACTGCGAGCCAGGTATCTCCTGCTCCCACCTCCCAGCACACACACACACACA
>PVIY010033953.1:0-27600 GCA_004026745.1 Myrmecophaga tridactyla | reverse complement strand
AGCACTGCCTCCCCCTTCCTGTTCCCTACAGGCTGTTACCAGCACATAAAGGTTGCAGGCACTAACCTCCAAACCTAGGCTACCCCCACTGCCCCCCTGCCCATAGTGTTGCAGTCTCACCCTGCCTCTCTGAGCTCAGCATGTTTATGGCACTCCCAGGCACACTCATGAACATGGGTCCCCAATCACGATATTCAGCTCTGGTAACTGCATGTTACAGCAATCTTAGAATCGTGCATGCACACACCCCTCAGCCTCACTTCCCATCTCTGAGAAAGTGCTGACCTGTGCAGCCGGGTCACATCTGACCCCAGTCCATGAAGGCATAACACCAACCTGCTGGCACAGCTCTACGCATGTGCACAAAGGGCCCTGTGCCTTAGACCAAGGTTACGTCCCCCAGACTGGTGCACCTGCACAGCTGCATCCTCACTGGCCATTGGGTCCCCACATGCACAAGCATCAGCTTAACATCCCCAAACTGCACCCACACCTGCCCTGAAACAAATCACCATACTGTAGTGCGGCACCCTGTACCCTGCTCCCTGATACACAACCATCCCGCAAACACAAGGCCTTAGATTACTGAAAGAAATCAACTCCCAAAGTAAATCAATCAAGATATTTACATGCCACAAAGACAGCAGAAGATCACTAAGCATATCACAATGCAGACAGATATAGCCCAGCCTAATGACCAAATTAAAACACCAGAAGAGACTCAGATGCTGGAACAACTAATCAAAGATGTTAATGCAACTCTACTTAATAAAATCAGTGGGATAGCAAATGACATAAAGGAGATCAAGAAGACAGGAGAAGAACACAAAGAGGAATTTGAAAGAATAAATAGAAAAATAGCAGAAATCACAGAGATTAAAGACTCTGTTGACCAAATGAAAAACATACTAAAGGCACACAACACCAGATTTTAAGAGACAGATGAAAGAATAAGTGATATAGAGGACAGGATAATTGACTTCGAAGACTCAAAACAGCAAATGGCCAAAAAGATGGGAAAAAATTGAATGGGAACTCAGGGAAATGATAGACAAAACAAAGTGCACAGATATAAGAATTATTGGTGTCCCAGAAGGAGAAGAGAAGAGTAAAGGGCCACAGAGAGTAGTTGAGGATATAATGGGGGAAAACTTCCCAACCCTCACAAAGGACATAAATATACAAGTCAAAGAAGCCCAAAGATCTCCAAACAGAATAAATGTGCCTTCCCCAAGACACATACCAATCAGTCTGTCAAATGTTGAAGAGAAGCAGAAAATCCTGAAAGCAGCAAGAGAAAAACCATCTACTACATACAAGAGAAATCAAATAAGACTGAGTTCGGACTACTCAACTAGCACCCTGGAGGTGAGAAAGCAGTGCTATGATATATTCAAGATCCTGAAAGGGAAAGACTTCCAGCCAAGAATTCTGTACCCAACCAAATTGTCCTTCAAAACTGAGGGAGAGATTAAGGTTTTCACAGGCAAAGAAGTCCTGAAAGAATTTGTCAACAAGAGACTGGCCCTACAAAAAATACCAAAAAGAGTTCTGCTGGCTGAAAAAAAAAACAGGAGAGGGATGTCTGGAGGAGGCCACAGAATTGAAGAGTACTATTAAGGGTAATTAAAAGAATACAAAGAGAAAGAAGGAAAAGAATATATAGATCTGAAAAATAAAATAAAAATGATAAGATGGTGGAATCAAGACATGCCTTTTCAGTAATAACTTTGAATGTTAACAGACTAAACTTACCAATTAAAAGATTCAGATTGGCAGAACAGATTAAGAAACACAATCCAGCTATATGCTGCCTACAAAAGACTCATCTTAGACAAAAGGATACAAATAGATTGAAAGTGAAAACATGGGAAAAGGTTTTCCATGCAAGTTTTAACCAAAAGAAAGCAGGAGTAGCTATACCAATATTGGGCAAAATAGACTTTAAATGTAAAGACATCATAAGAGACAAAGAAGGACACTATATACTAATTAAAGGGTCAATTCACCAAGAAGATATAACAATCATAAATGTTCCTGCTCCCAATCAAGGAACTCCAAAGTACGTGAGACAGACATTGGCAAAACTGAAGGGGGTGATAGAGGTTTCAACAATAATAGTAGGAGACTTCCATACACCACTCTCCTCTATAGATAGAACAACTGGACAGAAGATCAACAAGGAAATAAAAAAGTTAAATAACTTCATAAATGAATTAGACCTAACAGACATATATAGGTCATTGCACCCCAAAGTGCAAGGTTATACATTCTTCTCTAGTGCCCATGGAACATTCTCCAGGATAGATCACATGCTGGGGCACAAAACACATCTTTATAAACTTAAAAATATTGAAATTATTCAAAGCACTTTCTCTGATCACAATGGAATGAATCTGGATCTCAATAATCACCAAAGAATGAGAACATTCACAAATATATGGAGATTAAATAACACACTCTTAAACAATCAGTGGGTCAAAGAACAAATTGCTAAAGAAATTAGTAGCTATCTGAGATGAATGAAAATGAGAATACAACTTAACAGAATTTATGGGATGTGGCAAAGCCTGTGCTGAGAGGGAAATTTATTGACTTAAATGCCTATATTTAAAAAAAAGAAAGAGCAAAAATCGAGGACTTAACAACAAACCTGGAGGAACTTGAGAAAGAACAGCAAACTAACCCCAAAGCAAATAGAAGAAGAAAAATAACAAAGATTAAAGCAGAGATAAATGAATGAGAGGACAAAAGAACAATAGAAAGAATCAATAAACCAAAAGTTGGGTCTTTGAGAAAATCAATAAAATTGAGGGCCAGTAGCAAGACTGACAAAGAAAAAAAGAGAGAGGATGCAAATAAACAAAATCAGAAATGAGAAGGGGTGGATTACCACAGACCCTGAGGAAATAAAAGAAATCATAAGATGATGCTATGAACAACTATACACCAACAAACTAGAAAACTTAGATGAATTGAACAAATTCCTGGAGACACACGAACAAGCTACCCTGACTCTGGAAGAAATAGAAGATCTCAACAAACCAAACAGAAGTAAAGAGATTCAACCAGTCATCAAAAATCTTCCTACAAAGAAAAGCCCAGGGCGAGACAGCTTAACAGGGGAATTTTATAAAACATTCCATAAAGAACTAACACCAATCCTGTTCAAGCTTTTCTAAAAAATTGAGGAAAAAGGAACTCTACCTAACTCATTTTATGAAGTTACTATCATTTTAATACCAAAACTGGGTAAAGATGCTATAAGAAAGGAAAACTACAGGCCAATATCCCTAATAAGCATAGATGGAAGAACTCTCAATAAAATATTAGCAGATTGAATCCAACAGCACATTAAAAGAATTAAACACAATGCCCAAGTGGGGTTTATACTAGGAATGCAAGGATGGTTCAACACAAGAAAATCAATTAATGTAATTGATTAACAAATTAAAAGGGAAAATCACATTATTATCTCAATTGATGCTGAAAAAGCATTTGACAAAATTGAGCATCCATTTCTGACAAAAACACTCAAAGATAGGAATCAAAGGTAACTACCTCAATGTGAAAAACCAATAGCCAGCATCATACTCAATGGACAGAGACTGAAAGCCTTCCCTCTAAGACCAGGTACGAGACAAGGATGCCCCCGTCACTGCTGTTCCTCAACATTGTGCTAGAAGTTCTAGCCAGAGCAATCAGGCAGGACAAAGGCATCCAAATTAGAAAGGAAGAAGTAAAACTCTCATTATTTTCAGATGATATGATACTATACTTGGAAGATTCTGAGAAATCTACAGCAAAGTTACTTGAGCTAATAAACAAATTCAGCAAGGTGGTGGGATGTAAAATTAATGTGCAAAGATCAGTAACATTTCTATACACAAGCAATGACCTAACTGAAGAGTCAGTTAAGGAAAACATTCCATTCAAAATAGCAACTAAAAGAATCAAATACTTAGGAATCAACTTAACTAGTGACATAAAGGACTTGTACACAGAAAACTACATAATGTTGCTAAAAGGTATCAAAGGAGACCTAAATAGGTGGAAAGACATTTCCTGCTCATGGATAGGAAGGCTAAATATAGTTAAGATGTCAATTCTCCCCAAATTGATTTACACATTCAACACAGTACCAATCAAAATTACAACAACCTACTTTGAAGATTTGGAAAAGCTAACTACCAAATTCAATTGGAAGGGAAAGAGACCCCGAATAGCTAAAAGCATCCTAAAAAAAGAATGACGAAGGGGGAGGATTAACATTCCCTGACTTTAAAACCTATTATAAAACCACAGTGGTCAAAACAGCATGGTACAGGCACAAAGACAGAAGCATTGACCAATGGAATCGAATCAAGAGTGCAGAAATAGGCCACCAAATCTATGGTCAACTGATTTTTGACAAGGCCCCCAAATCCTCTGAACTGGGACAAAATAGTCTTTTCAATAATTGGGCATGGAAGAACTGAATACCAATAGCCAAGAGAATGAAAGAGGACACCTATCTCACACACTACACAAAATTAGCTCAAAGTGGATCAAACACCTAAATATAAGAACTAGCACCATAAAGCTTCTAGAAGAAAATGTAGGGAAACATCTTCAAGACCTAGTAATCAGAGGTAGCTTCCTAAACTTTATACCCAAAACACAAGCAAAAAAGAAAAAATAGATAAATGGGAACTCCTCAAAATCAAATGCTTCTGCACCTTAAAAGACTGTCAAAAAGGTGAAGAGGCAGTAAACACAATGGGAGAAAATATTTGGAACTCACATATCAGACAAAGGTTTGATTTCCTGTATATACAAAGAACTCATACAATTCAACAACAAAAGAATGAAGAATCCAATTATTAAATGGGCTAAAGATATGAATAGGCATTTCTCTGAAGAGCAAATACAGATGGCTCAAAAGCATGTGAAGAGATGCTCATTTTCATTGGCTATTTGGGAAATGCAGATCAAGACTATAATGAGATACCACCTCACACGTATAAGAATGGCTGCTATTAAACAAATAGGAAACTATAAATGTTGGACAGGATGTGGAGGAATTGGGACACTTATGTATTGATGGTGGGAATGTATAATGGTGCAGCCACTATGGAAGACTGTTTGGCGGTTCCTTAGGAAACTAAATATCGAGTTGCCCTATGACCCAGCAATAGCACTACTTGGTATATACCCAGAAGAGCTGAAAGCAATGACACAAACAGACATTTGCACACCGATCTTCATAGCAGCATTATTCACAATTGCCAAAAGATGGAAACAAACCAAATGCCCATTGACTTACGAGTGGATCAACAAAATGTGGTATATACATACGATGGAATGTTATGCAGCAGTAAGACCAAATGACGTCCTGAAGCCCATGACAAGATGGATGACCTTTGAGGATATAATGCTGAGTGAAATTAGCCAGACCCAAAATGACAGTTACTGTATGATTCCACTTTTATGACCAGCATAAAGGTATAATCAGAGGCTTATAATACAGAATACAGGGGACTTAGAGATACATAGAAGCTAGAGGTGGATGAACCCTTAGCTAATGAGGTTGAACTCCAATGTAAGGGAATAGATAAGAGTGAAGGTGATTCTCTAGTGGGTCTAGAAGTAATATTACCATATTGAAAATGAACAAGATTGAAAGGGTTGTATAGACCTACATGTCCCACTGACTCATACTATAAATATGAATGAGTTCTCGTAAGAATTACTTCAAAGATATGATTCTTGTATGAAGAGTGTTTAAGTCCAAGGTACGGGGGAAAACTGCTATTGCATGCTATGAGCTATGTTCAAAAGGAAACCATCAGCACTACCACAGCAATAGCAGAAGTAAATAATGGGGTGAAGGACAAGAGTTAAGGGGAGGTTGGTTTAGATTTCCTATTTGACGAGGGTGTGTTTATTGGTTCTCTTTCTCTTGGGAACAATGAAATTATCTAAAATTGAGAATGCTGATGGACTGTGGACTTTGGGCCCTCTACATGATGCCCGATGAATGCAGGTGGCTGAAAGATGCACTGACAGAGAAGTAGATTGGTGAACAGTGGTGTATACTTATGACAAAGTTGTGCTGCTATGAAAAAGAACAATGTCGTGAGGCATGCAATGATATGAATGAACACGTGGGACATTTGGTGTGACAAAATAAGCCAGGAACCAATAAACAACAATGGTATGGTCACCTTTAGAAAATGCTTATAAGAAAACAGGGGCCTAGATTGTAAGCTTTTAGGGCAGACACATTAAGTCTGAGTGGTGATTATTATTTCTGGATTTTGAGAAGCTGTTTTATATACATAACGTGATATTTAGGGATAAGAATGAAGCCAAACAGATTGGGGTTAAAGTAATTCAGAACATAGGGGTAAGGAAGACAGTTCTATATTTTAGAACCATACATACTCTTTGAGACCAATGGCAGAAAGGTTTATTTAATCTGGAACTGAAATTTTCTGTTGTGCATAATCTAATTCAACGTATTTGTATAGCTCATTTGAACAACTGAAACACAGGAAGCACAGAATAAGAAAGACATCCTTTAATCCTGTATAGATTATCGTAATTATTGTAATGCCTGGAAACAATCTAAAGTATATTAAGCAAATAATCAGAAAGTATTGGCAAAGTCCCCTGAGGGAGGGGAGAAAGACTATGGAACTATTAAACCTTATCATCAAGCCATCCCCTAATTGTGTCAAAACGTAGGGATACCCAAATCAATAGGCCATGCCCTCAATCATGGGGCTTATGTAGGTAGCGAAGAAGCTTAGACTACCTATAGGCATACCTAAGAGTTACTTCTGGAGGACCTGTGCTGTTGCTTAGATGTGGCCTCACTCTCTCTAAGCCCAACCCTGCAGGTAAAATCATTGCCCTCCCCACTACATGGGACATGACATCCAGGGGTGAAAGTCTCCCTGGTGATGTGAGAAAGGACTCCCAGCGATGAGTCCAGACTTGGCACCATGGGATCAACAATTACATCCTGGCCAAAGGGGGAAAAATAAGTGTAATTTATAAAGTATCAGTGGCAGAGAGAGTACAAATAGAGTCGAGAGGCTACTCTGGCGGTCGCTCTTACACAAGCTTCAATTAAACCTTGCTACCTATCATAACCTGCCAACCCCCAACCAGGACCATTCCAGCCAATCCTAAAGAACACCTACAGCAATTTACAAGATTCCACAAAGGTTCCAGGCACTACAGCAACTTGCCAGAAATCTACAACCTCCAGATGGGTCCCTGGTCCTGATAAGTCCTGAAACCTTGCCCAGCCTCTCCAGAACATCAGATAGTTCCATCTCCCTACCCCATATTAGTGACAGACCCTTCCAATATCAAAAATTTAGAATTGCCATAGCCCAAACAACCCCCAATGAGAGGTATGGAAAGATCAAAGGTGATGGTGGAATTATGCACAGAAGATAGGACTTAACAAATGAATATGATTGCTGAATCATTAAATTGATATCTTTTTTAGTGTCCAATATTTTTGAGCAGCTAGAAGTAAAAACCTAAAATTGTAAAATTGTAACCCATGTAAAAGTCTGAAATATGTTCCACAACTGATTGTCATGTGTGGTAGTTAGATTCAGTTGTCACTGTGGCCAGGTGAAGGCACCTAGTTCTGTTGCTGTGGACATGAGCCAATGGTACGTGAACCTCATCTGTTGCTGATTACATCTGCAGTTGCCTAGGAGGTGTGCCTGCTGCAATGAATGATGTTTGACTTAATTGGCTGGTGCTTAAATGAGAGAGCTCAATGTAGCACAGCCCAAGCAGCTCAGCATACCTCATCTCAGCACTCGCAGCTCAGCCCAGGCCTTTGAAGATGTGGAAAGGAATCACTCGTTGAAAGTTGCTGGAACCCAGAGGCCTGGAGAGAAGGCCAGCAGAGATTACCCTGAGTCTTCCCATGTAAGAAAGAACCTCAGTTGAAAGTTAGCTGTCTTTCCTCTGGAGAACTAACAAAATAAATCTCCTTTTATTAAAAGCCAGTCCATCTCTGGTGTGTTGCATTCTGGCAGCTAGCAAAGTAGAACATCATGCTATGCTTTGAAATTTATAGCTTTCTTGTATATACGTTATTGCTCACAAAAAAAGAAGGAAAAAAAGTTGATTGTGATGATAAAAAAGTATTTAAGCCCTCTAGCCTCCTATATTCTGGAGCAGCTAGAAGGAAAAATGTGAGAGGATTGTATGGTAGCCCATGACAAACTCTGAGATCTATTCTGTAACCACTTTTTGAAAAGTGCTTTGAAAACTATTGCTTTTTTTATTTCTTTGCTTCGTATATGTGCTATACTATACAATAATAAAGTTAAAAAAATAGTATGTTACTGATATCAAGACAGGTGTACTGACCAATGGAATTGAATTGAGTGTTCAGAAATAGGTCCTATCTAGATAAAGTAGACTTAAGGGCATTAGAACTTACTAGAGAGAGGGAGACTACATATTGAAAAAGGGTCAATCACCAGGAAGACATTTTTAAATGTGTGTTAATCAAACAAAAGACCCTCAAAATACATGAAGGAAAAACTGATGAGAAGAGACATAGATAAATGTGGAATTTTAGTAGGGGTATTTAACACTGCATTCTAGCAATTGATAAAATTATGAAACAGGAACTCAGCAAGAATTTAGAAGAACTGAACAAGGCAATCAACCAATAGGATGTAATTGACATATATAGAGCACTCCACCCAACAATGGCAGAAAACCTATTTTTTTCAAGCACCCATGAAACATTCCAAAAAATAGACCATTCATAGACAAATCTCAACAAATTTTAAACAAATGACATTCTCTGATTATAAAGGAATCAAATTAGTAATCAATAAAAGAAAGACAATGGAAGTATACCCTAGAAACTAGAAAAAAACAAGCAGAAGGAAGAAATTAATAAAGAGTTGAAAGCAGGTAAACTATAAATAAAATCAATGCATAAAAAAGCTGGTTTTTTGAAAATATGAATACGTTTGATAAAACCCTATAAAAACTGACGAGTAAAAAGAGAGAAGATAAAGAACACTAATATCAGGAATGACAAGGCATATCACTACAAATCCTACAATCATTACAAGAAAAAGGAAATGACTCAAATAATTTGGCACTCATAAAATCCACACTTTAGAAGACATGGACCAATTCTACAAAAACTAAACTCTACTAAAATTAAACTGAATAGAAAAGGTAATCCGAATAGTCCTACAAGTATTGAAGAAAATGATTTGTAATTAGAAGTCTTTGTGAAAAGAAAGCTCCAAGCCCAAATGGTTTCACTTGCGAGTATTACCAAGTATTTAAACATTTAATACTGATTTTATACAACCTCTTACAGACAATAGAAGACTAGGAGACACATTTGAATTTTATGAGGCTACCATTATTCTAGTACAAAATTCAGACAAAGATATTGCAAAATCAGAGAACTACATACAATTATCTTTCATGAACTTAGATGCTAAATTTCTCCACACAATATTAACAAATCAGTTCCAGAGATTTGAAAAAAGATTACATGCATGCAAAGAATTTTTATTGCAACTATGCAAGGCTGGTTCAAAATTCTGAAATGAAAAAATTGTAATCCATCATATCAAAAAGCTAAGGAAGAAAAATTGCATGACCACATCAATTGATGCAGAAAGAACATCTAATGAAATCAAAACCCATTAATGATAAGAACTTTCATTAGGGAACTTCTGGTGAAGATGGCAGAGGAGGGGGCTCCAAGACTCAGTCCTCCCACCAAAACAACAATTAAACAGGCAGGAACTTTCTGAAACAACATTTTGAAATTCCAGGGTTCAGAAGAAACACTACACAGAATCCAGAAGAAACACTACACACCATCCAGGGAATAGTCAGAAGAAGAGGTTAAAAAATTACAGTAAAGGACTGTAAGTTCCTCTCTCTGCATGATGACTATTGGCATCCATGCCCTACTACCATGGCAGGTTCCAACAGGGTCCAGTTTCTGACTGGTTGCTGGTGAGACAAAGGAACATAATAATCTCCTTCCCCAAGGACAGGGGTGGACATGGATGATCTCCGATCACAGCTTTTGATTAGTGAACTCGGATTGCTGGTTCCTGGCTCTGATGAAAGCTATTGTTTCAACCCCATCCCAATAAGGCAGCAGCAGCCATTGTTTCAACTTTCCATAGCCAGGGGCAGAGGTGGTGGAGATTTAAAGATGCAGTACTTCCTCAGGAGAGAGAGGTCTGTCTCTTTGGAAACAGAGCATAAATCAAACTCCTGTTAACAGGGGAACTCCAAAACGACAAAAAATCTAAATCCCAAGACAAAATAGAGACCCAGAAACACAGGGAAAGCCCTTGGCACTGCATACACCTTGAACAGGCCTTCCTGAGAGGATGACTGAAGTTCAGGAAAACCTCTGTGTTATCAACAGTTAGTTGCAAAACCAAGAAATGAACATCCCAAGGAGTAAAGCACAGAGTTAACATTTTCAAATATTAAAATGTACAGTGTTTAACAAAAGAGTACAAGTCAAAAATAAGAAACAGGAAATAATGGTCCATCCAAAGAAAGAGGATAAAATCCAGAAAACAACAATGAAAAAGATGAGAAAGTGAACATACCAAAAAAAAATCCTTTTAAACTGATCTTAAAAATGCTCAAGCACATGAAGGAAAATACAGAGAAAGAACTAAAGAATATAAGGAAAACAATGAATGAACAACATGAGAGGTTAATGAACAACATGAGAAGTTAAGTAGAGATAAAGACATTTTAAAAAAGAATCAAACAGAACTACTGGAGTTGATACCACAATAATGGCAATGAAAAATACCCAGGAGGGTTTCAAGAGCTGATGGGAGCTGAGAGAATAAAGAATCTGTAAACTTGAAGAGAAGACACTGGAAATGAGTTAGGCTGAGGAGCAGAGGGAAAAGAGAAATATTTAAAGTGAAAATAGCTGAAGATAGCTATGAGACACCATCAAGCACACCAATATAAGCAATATAGGGATCCCAGAAAGAGAGAAAGAGTCAGAAGGAATAGACAAAGTAATAACAGAAAATCTCCCAAACTTAGCAAAATACATGAATATGCACATCCAAGAAGCTCAGAGGACATCAAACAGGACAAACATGGAGAAAAACAGTTGCTCAGCATATATTGATTACAAATGTACCATGTGAGAGACTTGCATTCAATTCCCAGATCATGCATTCCCCCCACCTAAAATAATCAAATGCAAAGTACACAGAGTTCTGAAAGGTGCAAGAGAAAAGCAACATGTTATGTACAAGGGAGTCCCTATTAGATTGAGCGCCAATTTCTCACTGGAGCCATGAGACAAGAAGACAAAGAGCTGAAATAGTTAAAGCGCTGAAGCAAAAGAATTTTATATCCAGCCAAGAATTTTATACCCAGTGAGACTCTCTTTCAAAAATTAAGGAGAGATTAAGACATTGTCAGATAAACAAAAGATGAGGAAGTTCACTACTAGACCTGTCCTATGAGCAATTTAAAGGAAATTCTTCAGATTGAAATGAAGGGATGCCAGACAGTGGTTCAAGGTAGCATAAAGAAATAAAGACCTGTGGTAGAGGTAACTATTTGGGTAATTATAAATGCCAGTATTATTGCAGTGTATTTTTTGGTATGTAATGCCACTTCTTATTTCTACAAGTGCTAAAATGCCAAGTAATGATAAGTCTAGGCTTTTGGACAAAAAAATGTAAGAAGATATAAGTGATGACAAATACAAAAAATTGTAGGGGAACAGAAAGGCATAAGTATATGAGAATGATATTGAGTTAAGTTGGTGGTGTCAAACAAAATATGATTATTATATACTTGTCACGTTAAGTTTTAGCCAAATTGTAAACAAGAGGAAATAGATGAAAAACATAAACAGATAGAAGTGAGAAGTCACTCAATATCATAGAACACTAAAAAGTAAATAAATATAAAATTAGGCTTTAAAGGAAGTGAGGGATAAAAAAGGTAAAATACTAACAAAATCTAAATAACAAAATGGCAGAAGAATGTCCTGTTTTATCAGTAGTGATTTGAAATGTAAATTGATCAATCTCTCCACTCAAAAGGCAGAGACTGGCAAAAGTGGATAAAAAAGTATGACCCAACCATATGCTCCTTGCAAGAGATTCATCTTAAAGTAAAAAATACAAGTATGTTCAAGAGGGAAGGATGGAACAGTACAGAACACCTACTGGGGGAACATCAGTGAATAGACACACAACATACACAGATCTGGACCAGGTGGAATGGCTGAGATCCCTCCCCCTGACACACACACAGAACTTAAAGTCATCCAAGCATGAAGACCAATGCCCCACCCCCACAGGCATGGCAGGCTGAATCCCCAAAAGGAAAGGGAACAGATTTTCCTAGCAGCAAGGGCTTAACTCAACCAAGCTCCAATTGCAGAACTAATTAACAAATTCTGACTACTGAAAACAGGCCCTCAGCACAGATAAACCTGGATAAGCCCTAAAGGAACTATGAGTTTTTGCCCCAACAGAGGGGGATGGGGTTGACAGAAAAAACAAACAAACAAACAAACAAAAAACAACCCCAGAGGCTTTTTTAGTTGGACAGCACAACATACTGGAAAAGGGCTGGACCTCAAGAAAAGGGGGCACATATAGCCTGGAGATACATAAAACTATGTACCAACTCAAGCTCTTGATTGACAAACTCAAGGAGTGGGGGTCTAGCTCTTTTTTGACTATTTTTTTACTCCTTATAAAGGTCATTAGATAGAACTAGCATCACTCTCAGTCTCCAGCACTGCCCCCAGGCAAGGATGGAACTAAGCTTGAGAGACAAAGTAACTAGTCAGGTGACAGGAATAATTCCTTAAAGGGTGTAGCTTCCCAAGAAAAAAGGGGCAGACCCAGCTCAAGTAGAATCCTTCCTTTAAGAAGTTCAGCCCCCAGGAACTGGAACACAGAAGCAATTAAATCCATCCTACTACCTCACCTCTGTCTCAACCATGCCCTGGCAGGGAGAGTCTGCTGAAATTAAAGGCACCACATCACTTTAAGCTGCTTTAAAGTGGGAAGCTGCTGGCAGACAAGCACCATGTGCTGGGCAGGATAGGAAAAACAAAGTGTCTAGAGGTTTCATAGGAAAGTCTGATAACATGCTGGGTCTCACCCTCAGGGAAAATTGATGCTGACTACTTCTTCCACCTGAGATGTGGGTCTGTCTCCTTTGGAAAAACCTAACTGGGGTCTATAATATCTGAGACCTCCTCAAAACAAACAAAAAAAGGCTTCATATAGGCAGGGCGAGAAACAGAAAAACAAAAACTGAAAAATTCTGATCTATGCTCCAGGTCTAGAATAAGGTGAACTTAAGAAGAGATGTAGAACAAAGACCTTAGGTAAAAGAGTGAAAACATCTTCTAGAATAAACTAATTAAAGAAATCAAATGCCTAGATGCCAGCAAAAAAGAAAATGAGTCACATAGGAAAATTGAAGATATGGCTCAGTCAAAGGAACAAATAAAACTTCAAATGAGATACAGGAATAGAAACAACTAATTCAGAATGTTCAAACAGGCATGGAAAATATCAAAAATCACATCAATGGGTTGAGGGAGGATTAAAGAAGACACTGGGCAAAGAAAAAGAAGTCGAAAGTTGGAAAAAACAAATCACAGAACTTATGGGAATGAAAGGCACAACAGAAGAAGTGAAAAAAAAACTGATGGAAACCTACAATAGATTTCTTTAAACTTTTTTTACAGTATAATATAACATATATACAAGCAAAGAAAGAAAAAAGAAATTTTTCAAAGCACTCAACAAGCAGTTACAGGAGAGATCCCAGAGTTTGTCATAGGCTACCACATGACCCTCTCAGATTTTTCCTTTTAGCTGTTCTAGAATATAGGAGGCTAGAAGGAATAAATTTTTTTTTATCATAACAATCGACTTTTTTTTTCTTTTCTCTTTTTTTCAAAAAATAACATATAAACACAAAAGCAACAAATTTCAAAGCAGAGCATCACAGTTTTAGAACAGATTCCAGATCCTGGCATGAGTCACAATTCCACAATTCCAGGCCTTCACTTCCAGCTGCTCCAAGACACTGGAGACCAAAAGCAATATCAATTTAATGATTCAGCAATCACACTCATCTGCCAAATCCTACCTTCTCTGTATAACTTCATCATCACTCTGATTTCTCTAGCCCTCTCTTTAGGGGTATCTGGGCCATGGACACTACAACTTTTCATGTGGTAGTGAAAGGAAAGGGGCTGCCAACAACATGGTTTAGGGAGATGGAACTAGCTGATGCTCTGGAGAAGCCAGGCCCTCTAGGGTTCAGGACTTACCTGGACCAGGAACCTATCTGGAGGGTGTAGGTTTCTGGAAAGTTACTTTAGTGCATGGAACCTTTGCAGAATCCCATATATTGCCCTAAGTGTTCTCTAGGATCTGCTGGAATGGCTTTGGCCAGCAAGCCATGATAGGCAGTAATGTCTAACTGAAGCCTGTGCAAGAGCACCTCCAGAGTAGCCGCCCAACTCCACCTGAACCCCCTTTGCTACTGATACTTTATTAGTTACACTTCTTTTCCCCCTTTTGGTCAGGATGGAATTGTGGATCCCACAGTCCCAGGGTTGGACTCATCCCTGGGAGTCATCCCCCATGCTGCCAGGGAGACCCTCTTCCCTGGATGTCACATCCCACATAGGGGGGAGAGCAATGCCTCCACCTGCAGAACTGTGCCCAGAGAGAGTGAGACCACATCTGAGCAACAAAAGAGGTCCTCTGGAAGCAACTTCCAGGCACACCTACAGGCAGGCCAAGTCTCTCTGCTACCTACACAAGTCTCACAAGAGCAAGCCTCAAGACCAAGGGCCCAGGCCACTGACCTGGGTGTCCCCCACATTTGACAGAGCATCAGGGGATTCCTCGATGACAAAGTCTAATAGTTCCATACCTTCTCTCCCATCCCCCAGGGGACTCTGTCAACACCCCTTGACCCCTCTGCTATAAGAGCTTACAATCTAGAACCCTGTTTTCTTATAAGCATTTTCTAAAGGAGACCATACAATAATTGTTCTTTCATTTCTGGCTTATTTTGCCTCACCAAATGTTCCACAGGTTCATTTACATCTTTGCATGCCTCATGACTTCATTCTTTTTCTACAACAATAGATTTTGTTTGTTTGTTTATTTGTTTGTTATTCATATTTTTTATTCATCTGTCCATACCCTAGATAAATGGAACATCAGGCACAAGGCTTTCACAATCACACAGTCATATTGTAAATGCTATATCTTTATGCAATCACCTTCAAAAAACATGGCTACTGGAGAACAGCTCCACAGTTTCAGGCACTTTCCTGTAGCCACTCAAATACACCATAAACTAAAAAGGGGTATCTATATAATGCATAAGGAATAACCTCCAGGATAACCTCTTGACTGTTTGAAATCTCTCAGCCACTGACACTTTATTTTGTCTCATTTCTCTCTTCACCCTTTCAGTCAAGAATGTTTTCTCAATCCCTTGATGCTGAGTCCCAGCTCATTCTAGGATTTCTGTCCCACATTGCCAGGGAGGTTTACACCCCTGGGAGTCATGTCCCATGTACACAGGGGGAGGGCAGTGAGTTCGTTTGCCATGTTGGCTTAGAGAGAGAGAGGCCACATTTGAGCAACAAAAGAGGTTCTCTGGGGGTGATTCTTAGGCCTAATTTTAAGTAGACTTAGCCTATCCTTTGTGGGGATAAGTTTCATAGGAACAACCCCCAAGATTCAGGGCTCAGACTATTGATTTGGTTGTCCCCACTGCTTATGAGAATATCAGGAATTCTCCAAATGGGGAAATTGAATTTCCCCCCTTTCTTCCAATTCCCCCAAGGGACTTTGCAAATACTTCTTTATTCACTGTTCAAATCACTCTGGGATTTATGGGTGCATCTCGCTAACCTGGACAAACCTACAAAATCTCATGCCATACTCAAGGTTCCATGTATTTATGGTGCAATTACACTGTCCATATAAGTTAAATTAGGAAATGCACTAGTCAAAATATAAATTTTATACCAAATAAACATTTCTCACTTTAGTCTCACACAGAAGCTGAAGTTTTAAAATATGAATGACCATCTATTTTCAACACCCTGCAATATTCACATTCCTTTGTTCTTCCTCATGCAAAGACATTTTTAAATTTGTACATTTAGTCACTATCATTGTACACTCTAGGCATTCCTAGATCATACCATCTCAGTCTTTATCATCTATCTTTCCTTCTGATTTCATTTGGCCCTCAGCCCTCCTCCCTCTATCATTCTCACATTCAGCTTCATTCAGTGTATTTACATTATTGTGCTGCACTCAGATAGTATTGTGCAACCCATTTCTGAATGTTTACAATAAGTCCTACAATAATAGATTTTAAGAGGCAGAAGAAAAGATTAGTGAACCAGAAGACAGGACAGGACATCTGAAATGTGGCATACCAGAGAAAACAATGGAAAAATATGAGCAGGGTCTCAGGGAATTGAATGACAACATGAAGCACATGAATATACATACTGTGGGTGTCCCAGAAGGAGAAGAGAAGGAAAAGGGAGGAGAAAGACTATTGGAAGAAATAATTACTGAAAATTTCCCATCTTTTATGAAAGACAAAATTACAGTTCCAAGAAGGGCAGCAAACCCCCAAAAGAATAGATTGAACTAGACATACTTCAAGACACTTACTAAGTAGATTGTTAAATGTCAAAGACAAAGAGAGAATTTTGAAAGCACCAAGAGAAAAGCAATCTGTCACATACAAGGGAAGCTCAATAAGAGTATGTGTGGATTTCTCAGCAGAAACCATGGAAATGAGAAGGTAAGGGTATGATATATTTAAGATTATGAAATAGAAAAACTACCAAGAAGAATCCTACACCTGCAAAATTGTCCTTCAAAAATGAGGGGGTGATGGATGGTTCAGTGGTAGAATGCTCACCTTCCATGCAGGAGACCCAGCTTCAATTCCCGGACCATACACCCTCCCCCCCAAAAAAGAGGGGTTGATTAAAATATTTTCTATCCCATTGAGAGACTTTGTGACTAAGAGACTGGCTCTGCAAGAAATACTAAAGGGAGTACTACAGGAAGATAAGAAAAGGCAGGAAAGAGAGATCTGGAGAAGAGTGTAAAAATCAAGATATTAGTAAAGGTAAAAAGAGAAAAAAAATTAGATATGACATACAAAATCCAAAAGATAAACTGGTACAAGAAAGTACTGCCTTTACAGTAATAACAGTACATATTAATGGATAAAACTCCCCAATCAAAGGCATAGACTGGAAGAATGGATTAAAAATAGAACCCATCTATATACTGTCTACAGGACACTCATTTTAGACCCAAGGACAAAAATAGGTTGAAACTAAAAGGTTGGAAAAACATATTTCTGTTTTCTGAAACAATCAGAAAAGAACAAGAGTAGCTATACTAATATCTGACAAATTAGACTTCAAATGTAAAATAAAAAGGAAACAAAGAAGGACACTATGTATAAATAAAGGAACAATTCAATAAGAAGACATAACAATCATGAATATTTATGCATGGAGCCAGGATGCTCCAAAATACATGAAGAAAACTCTGACGGCACTGAAGGGAGAAGTAGATGCATCTACAATAATAGTTGGAGACTTCAATTCCCAGTTGTCATAAATGGATAGAATATCTAGACAGAGGATCAATAAGGAAACAGAGATTTTGAATAATACAATAAATGAACTAGCCTTAACAGGCAATTACAAAACATTACACCTCACAACAGCAGGATGCACATTTTTCTCAAGTGCTCATGGATCGTTCTCAAGGATAGACCATATGCTAGGTCATAAAGCAAGTCTCAATAAATTTAAAATGATTGAAATCATGCAAAACACTTTCTCAAATCATAATGTTATGAAGCTGGAAATCAATAACAGGCAGAGGGCCAGAATATTCACAAACATAGAGGCTAAACAACACACTCTTAAACAACCAATGGGTGAAGGAAGAAATTACAAGGGAAATCAGTAAATATCTCAAAGCAAATGAAAATGAAAACAAAACATAACAAAATTTATGGGATACAGGATGGCAGAATAGGATAGGTTGATTTCAGCCTTGCCCCAAACAACAGCTATAGAAGGGACAGAGAAAAGACTGGGAGAGCAATTCCAAGGTGTAAGTGACCTAGGAGGGCATTCTGCACCACATAGGGCGGCCCTGGTTGAAAAAGCAGAATAATTGAGTCCCAGAGAACCGGAGACCCGCCAGCTAGTGCAAACAGCATAGCATGTCCATTTCCAGATGAAGACCCAGAGCCATTAGGGGAGCAAGGACAGGACACCAGAACTAAGAAGGAAGCCAAGCCACATTCATTGAAGGTGCTACCCTCAAGCACGCCGCCCCCACCCGTGACTCCCTCCACATCACACGCACGTGAACCATCACCCACCCCCCCACCATGCTCCAAGTAGCCCCGGCCAGACCCCCCTCCCGCGCATCCCTGCCCCATACCCACTGACTCACACATGCATACAAGCCTATCCACCTCTCCCGAGCAAGCCACAGTCTCACCCCCGCCCCTCCAGAGACCCACGTACCAGCTGCATCTCCGTGACCCCCATCTGTGCCTCCTTGCCCCCTGCAGGCAGTCACCTGCGCATCTGGGCTGCAGAAACTCACCTTCATACCCGGGTCACACCTGCACCCAGCCCATACAGTCGCACATCCGGCTCCCTAGAGGAGTGCACGCACCCACTCAGGCCACACCCCTTCAGTTCTGGGCGCTTGACCTTCACATCCCAGACACACCCATCCCCAGCCCACACAGGCA
Organism: Myrmecophaga tridactyla; assembly: GCA_004026745.1. NCBI lineage: Eukaryota > Metazoa > Chordata > Mammalia > Pilosa > Myrmecophagidae > Myrmecophaga > Myrmecophaga tridactyla. Next base: position 8,715 of record PVIY010033953.1, on the reverse strand, counting down.
CAGTCCCATCCCGCGGCACCTGAGCTCTATGCACGCGCACACCAGGGCCCGCCCCCAGACCCTGGAACACCAGGGCGCTGCCCGACAGATCCACTCACCAGCACAGCCATATCCTCCCTGCCAGGCATCAACGTTTCCCTGCACAGACCTCTTGATCCTTGCATCTCACCGCCCTGCCCCCAACACGTGCATAGCCTTACCCCACCCTAATGCACACATGCCCTTCTCCCATACATGCCCTGAGCCATCCTCCCTCAACCATACTCATACTCAGCTATGTTCAGTGTACTTACAATATCATGCTGCCATCAGATGATACTGAGCTACGCATTTCTGGGTCTTTACAGTCAGTCCTGTTGAACATTCTATACTTCTTCAGCATCAAATGCCCCATCTCTACCATCCTTCTATCTCCCAATAACCTGTGTTCTTGACTTTAACTCTCAAAGTTCACTCATGAATGTTAGTTCATATTAATGAGACCATACAATATTTGTCCTTTTGTTTCTGGTTAATTTCACTCAACATAATATCCTTAATGTTTATCCATGTTATTATATGCTTAATGACTTTATTCTGTCTTAGAGCTGAGTAATGTTACATCATATATATACCACGGTTTGTTTAGCCACTCATCCCTTGATGGACATTTTTGCTGCTTCTGTATCTTATCAAACATGAGTAATGCTGCTGTAAACATTGGTGTGAAAATATCCATTTGTGTCCTTACCTTAAGTTCCTCTGAATATATACCTAATAATGGGATTGCTGGATCATTTGGCAATTCTGTACTTAGCTTCCTGAGGAACCACCAAATGGCCTTCCTGAGTGGTTGCACCATTTGACATTCCCACCAACAATGAATGTGTGTGCCTCTTTCTCCACATCCTCTCCAGCACTTGTAGTTTCCTGTTTCCTTAATAATGACTATACTAGTAGAAGTGAGATGATATCTCACTGTGGTCTTGATTTGCATTTCACTAATAGCCAGTGAAGTTGAGAATCTTTTCATATGTTTTTCATATATTTGTGTTTTCTTTTTGGGAAAGTGTCTATCCATGTCTTTTGCCCATCTTTAAATAGAGTTTTTGGTCTTTGTGTTGTTGAATTGTAGGACTTCTTTATATATTCTGGATATTAAACCATAATCTAATATGTGGTTTCCAAATATTGTCTCCCTTTGTGTAGTCTACCTTTTTACTTTCCTGACAAAGTCATTTGATGCACAAACATGTTCAATTTTGAAGTGACCCAATTGATCTAGTTCTTCAATTTCTCATGCTTTGTATGTAAGATCTAGGAAACCACAACCTATCACAAGATCCTTAAGATCTTTTCCTATATTTTCTTCTAAACATCTCATGGTCCAAGCTCTAATGTTTAAGACGTTGCTCCATTTTGAGTTCATTTTTATATAATGTGTGAGATAGAGGTTCTCTTTCATTCTTTCCGATATGGATATCCAGTTCTACAAATGCCATTTGTTGAAACAGCTGCTCTGTCCCAGTTGAGTTGACTTGACTGCCTTATCAAAGATCAGTGGCCATAGATGTTAAGGGTCCACTTCTAAACCCTCAATATGATTCCAGTGGTCAGTACACCCATCTTGATGCCAACACCATGCTGTTCTGGCCACTTTAGTATGCTCTGAAGTCAGATAGTGTGAGACCTCCTACTTCATTCTTCTTTCTCAAGATATTTTTAGCTATTCAGGGCAAGTTAGGCTTCCAAACAAACTCAGTTATTGGCTTCTCTATTTCTGTAAAGTAGGTTGCTGGGGTTTTAATTGGCATTGTCTTGGACCTATAAATTAATTTGGGTAGAATTGGCATCTTAGCTATACTTAGTCTTCCAGTCCATGAACATGGTATATACTTCCATTTAGTTAGATCTTCCTTGATTTCTTTTAGCAAAGATTTGTAGTTTTCTGTGTAAATGTCTTTTATGTCCTTAATTAAATTTATTCCTAGATATTTGATTCTTTTGGTTGCTCTTGCAAATGGTAGCTTTTTCTTAATTTCCTCCTCAGATTGCTCATTACTGGTATAAAGAAACAGTACTGATTTTTGTATGTTGACCTTGTATCCTGCCACTTTGCTGTACTCATTTATTACCTCTAGTAGCTTTACTGTACTTTTGGGGGATTTTCTACTTACAGGAACATGTCATCTGCAAACAGTGAAAGCTTTACTTCTTCCTTTCCAATTTGGATGCCTTTTATTTCTTTTTCTTGCCTAATTGCTCTAGCTAGAACTTCCAGCACAGTGTTGAATAACAATGCTGACAAATGGGTATCCTTGTCTCGTTCCTGATCTTAGAGGAAAAGTTCAGTCTTACTCCACTAAGTATGATGTTGGCTGTGGGTTTTTCATATATTCTCTTCATTAGGTTGAGGAGGTTCTCTTCTATTCCTATCCTTTGAAGTATTTTCATCAAGAAAGGATGCTGAATTTTGTCAAATGTCTTTTCAGCATAAATAATCATGTGGTTTCTCCTCTTTAATTTATTTCTATGGTGTAGTACACTAATTGGTTTTCTTGTGTTGAACCATTCTTGCATACCTGGGATAAAACCTATTTGGTCATTGTATATAATTCTTTTATTCTGCTGCTGGATTTCATTTGCAAGTATCTTGTTGAGGAGTTTTACGTCCATATTCATTAAAGGTTTGGTCTTAATTTTTTTTTCTTGTTGCATCTTTGCCTGGTTTTGATATTAGGGCAATGCTGTCTTCACAGAATGATTTAGGTAGCTTTCCCTCCTCTTCAATTTTCTTGAAGAGACTCAGCAGGGTTGGTACTAATTCTTTCTTGAATGTTTGAGAGAATTCACATGTGAAGCCATCTGGTCTTGGACTTCCCGTTTTTTGGGAAATTTTTGATGACTGATTCGATCTCTTCACCCTGATTGGTTTGTTGGGGTCTTCTATTTCTTCTTGAATCAATGTTGGTTGTTCTTGCTTTTCCAGGAAGTTGGCAATTTCGTCTAAGTTGTCTAGTTATATGACAGCATATAGTTGTTCACAATCTCCTTATATCTGCAAGGTCAGTAGTTATGTCCCCACTCCCATTTCTGATTTTATTTATTTGTATCTGCTCTCTTTGTTACTTTGTCAGCCTAGCTAAGGGTCCATCTAAATTATTGGCTTTCCCAAAGAACCAGTTTCTGGTTTTATTGATTGTCTCTATTGTTTTCATGCTCCCAGTTCTATTTATTTCTGCTCTAATCTTGTTTTATTCCTTCTACTTGATATGGGGTTAGTTTGCTGTTCTTTCTGTATTTCCTCCAGGTGAGCTGTTAATTCCTTGATTTTTGTTCTTTCTTCTTTTTTAATATAAGCATTTAATTTTGATATGCTGTGCTCTCATTCTCACTTGCCTCGAGATATTTGCTGATTTCTCTTGTAATTTCTTCCTTGACCCACTGGTTGTTTAAAAGTTTGTTGTTTAACCTCTATAAATTTGTGAATTTCCCAGGCTTTCACCTATTATTGAGATCCAACTTCATTCCATTATGATCTGAGAAAATACTTTGTATTATTTTGATATTCTTAAATTTACTTGAGACTTGCTTTGTGCCCTAACATATGGTCTATTCTGGAGAATGATCCAAAATTTGAGAAGAATGTGTAGTCTGCTGTTGTTTGTTGCAATGTTCTGTAAATGCCTGCCAAGTTTAGCTCATTTATTGTATTATTCAAAATCTCTGCTTCCTTATTGGGATCCTCTCTATTGACATTTTATCCAAAGATGAGAGTGGTGGATTAAAGTCCCCAACTACTATTGTAGAAGTGTCTACTTCTTTCAGTGTCAGTGTTTGTGTCAGATATTTTGGGGCACCCTGGCTCATGATATTTATGATTGTTATGCTTCCTGAAGAATTGTCCCTTTTATTAATACCTAGTATCCTTCTTTGTTTCTTTTATTTGTTTTGCACTTGAAGTCTAATTTGTCTGATATTAGTATAAGTATACTCAGCATGTCTTGCTTCCTCATCCTTGTCTCCCTTTCTATGCACTCTTGAGAGGTCTGGCCATCTGTATGGAAAGGGAAGTTGTATGTTCTGTGCACTCAATAGATGGTCTCTGTGAGCAGGGAAAGCAAGTTTGGTGGTTTCTAGTTTCCCTGAGGGAGCTCCAGCCTGTGGGGCTGAAGGGGCTGATCTCCAAGCTAGCTGTGGGGTGCAGGTACTTTCCTGGGCAAGGTCTCTTGTCCCTAGCAGAGTCATGACTGAGCCTACTCACCCCATTCTCTGCATCCCAATTCCTCAGCTTTTTCATCCAGGACCTCCCTATATAGTGTATCAGACCCTCTCAGGTCACTTGCATTCTGGAACTACTGTCTTGTTCATTTTTCTGTCACTTCTCTAGTTGTTCCATGGAGCAGGGGTGCACTCGGCTTATCCTATTCTGTCATCTTCCAGGAAGCCTCTCCTTCATTTTTGAAGAATATTTTTTCTGGATATAGAATTCTTGGCTGGCAGTTTTTCTCTTTCAGTATCTTAAATATATCAACCCACTGCCTTCTTGCTTCCATGATTTCTGCTGAGATCCACACTAGTCTTATTGAACTTTCCTTGTATACGATGGATCCCTTTTATCCTGCTACTTTCAGAATTGTCTCCTTGCCTTTGACATTTTTTAAAATTTATTTATTAATTTAAAAATTAACAAATGAAATAAAAATTAACATAATCAGTAATTCACAATATCATCACTTAGTTGCATATTCATCATTTCTTAGAACATTTGCATCCATTCAGAAAAAGAAATAAAAAGACAATAGAAAAAGAAATAAAATGGTAACGGAGAAAAAAAATTATACCTATCATACCCCTTACCCCTCGCTTTCACTGATCACTAGCATTTTAAACTAAATTCATTTTAACATTTATTCCCATTATTTATTTTTATTTCATGTTTTACTCGTCTGTTTACAAGGAAGATAAAAGGAGCATCAGACACAAGGTTTTCACAATCACACAGTCACACTGTGAAAGCTATATCATTATTCAATCATCTTCGAGAAACATGGCTACTGGAACACAGCTTTACATTTTCAGGTAGTTCCCTCCAGCTTCTCCCTTACATCTTGAATAACAAGGTGATATCTACTCAATGCATAAGAATAACCTCCAGGATAACCTCTCGACTCTGTTTGGAATCTCTCAGCCATTGACACTTTGTCTCATTTCACTCTTCCCCCTTTTGGTAGAGAAGGTTTTCTCAATCCCTTGATGCTATGTCTCAGCTCATTCTAGGGTTTTTCTCAATCCCTTGATGCTGAGTCTCAGCTCATTCTCGGATTTCTGTCCCACATTGCCAGGAAGGTCAACACCCCTGGGAGTCACGTCCCACGTAGACAGAGGGAGGGTGGTGAGATTGCTTGTTGTGTTGGCTGGAGAGAGCTTGCCTTTGAAATTTGACAATCTGTTTAGTAAGTGTCTTGTCATAGATCTATTTGGAGTTACTCTGTATGGTGTACACTGTGCTTCTTGGATCTGTAGCTTTATGTCTTTCATAGGAGTTGGGAAATTTTCATTCATTATTTCCTCCATTATTCTTTATGCCCCTTTTCCCTTCTCGTGTCCTTCTGAAACACCCATAACACATATATTCATGCTCTTAATATTGTCATTGGACAATATTACAATTTTGTACAAAATTGTCATTGGAACCCAGCTCAATTTTTCCATTTTTTCCCTATCTGTTCTTTTGTGTGTAGAATTTCAGATATACTGTCTTCTAGTTCATTAATCCTTTCTTCTGCCTCTTCAAATCTGCTCTTGTATGTCTCCATTGTGTTGTTCATCACTTCTATTGTGCCTTTCATTCCTATAAGTCCTGCAAATTGTCTTTTCAAGCTTTTGAGTTCTTCTGTATTGACACCCCTGTGTTTTCTTTATATCCTTAATGTATTTTTTCCATATTTTTCTTCAACTCATTGAATTGGTTTAGAAGATGTGTTTTAACATCATTAACTGGTTGTTTCAATTCCTGTGTCTGAGTTGAAGTGTTAATTTGTTCCTTTGGTTGGGCCACATCTTCATTCTTCCCAGTGTGAGTTGTAATTTTCTGCTAGTGTCGAGGCATCTGATTTTCTTGCTTTGCTTATTCTATAGGTTGCCTTATCTCTTTTTACCAGGGTTTTCATGTTTGTTGCATTTGTTCTCTGTTTATCTCCCTCACCAACCAGATGTAAGATTATTCTGCTTCTCAGTCTCCCCCAAAACCAGGCCCCTACAGCAGCCTGCCTCAGGGATGAGAGTAAGCACTAGGCACCACAGAAATGTCTGTTTGGGGGTAAAACAAATTTCCTGTCTCCCAGTGGTGCTCTGCTTTTCACTGTTCTGTAAGACCTGGGTTTGTTTTAGGGCACTGCTCTAACATTTGGGTTTTGTATGCTTCTCAGCCAAAACAGGGGTGGGTTCCTACGCAGGAGATCTAGACCCACTTCAGCTGGCCTGAAATAATTTTCAGGATAGTCTCTGAAGAAGCCCTTCAATTCTCTTGCATTTTATGCTATGCCCAGTAGATGGCAGTGTTTGGTAACGTAATTATCCTCAGAGCACTGGTTGCCTAGCTCCAGGTCCGACTAAAAAGCAGTTGTGCTGTTCCATCTCTTTGCCGGCCAAAATCTGGCTCAATATGGCTTCCTATGCCCCACCTTATTTGTGGCAGAATACACCCTTTACTGCCCCAGTCTTTAGCCTTTCCTCAAGCAGGGATCAGGTCTCTCACTGCCATTTCTCACAGGGGTGGGGGGAAGACATTAGGACGCATAGCTGGAAACACTGCTTTCTGCCACATTTTCTCAGACTCCCTGTCTCTCACTTACCTGGGCATTGAAATGCTTTTCTCTGGCCCCAGTTCTCCAAAAGGTGAGGGTCTGTCCCATTGCTGTGAAAAAAATGTGTTTTCTGTGTCCACATTAAGAGGTATCTCAGCTGCTGTTTCTCTGCCCATCTTTGCACTGTGAGACTCCAGGATGGAAATTTTCTATCAGATATTCTTCTACTTCTTCAATTTAGGATTTGTAGGGCCCCTCTTCAGGCAATATCCTCCTCCAGATTTTCAATAATTCCGTATTTTTCTTTTTTAGCACTGAATCTCCAAGGAGAGATTTTCGGTATCTGTTTCTGTCAGCATGCTGATCGAGGTTTGTCATTAATATTACAAATATGAAAATGTTCTTTCATGAACTAGAACAAATGCACATCACTGTTACAAGGTGTTAAAAATAGGGTGGGGGTGCGGCCCACGGTGGCTCAGCAGGCAGAGTTCTCGCCTGCCATGCCGGAGACCCGGGTTCGAATCCTGATGGCTGCCCATGCAAAAAAAAAAAGATAAAAGATAAAAAATAGGGTGGTGTGTGGGGTAAATACAACTAATTCAAACTACGGACTATAGTTAACAATGACATTGTAATGTTCTTGCATCAATCTTAACAAAGGTTAAGTATCTTAACCAAGTGTAAGTGTCAATTATAGTGTGATATAAAGGGTTTAAGTTTTTCTTTTCAGAGCATTGAAAATGTTCTAAAATTGATTGTGGTGATGAATGCACAATTCTGTGATTATGCTGACAGCTATTGCTTGGACACTTTGGATAGATTGTATAGTGCGTGAATAAAATGGTTTAAAAATAGTAGGAGAAGCTCAAGTGACCCTTGCTGTCTCTTCTGCCCCCTCATCCTGGATGCATTCTAGACCTGGCCTGCACCCCCATTATGAATCCCTGGCCACAATATGGAAGGAGCAGCATAACCCTTACATGCATATGGCAGTACCGGTATGTCAGTCCCAGTCTGTTGGTTAGCAGTTTGAAGGGCTGAACTAAGACACTCCTATCAGGCTCAGCCTCCAAGAAGCAGTTTGATGAAAGTTTAAGCAATGTAAGAATCAATTGAACTTAAACATAGTGGGGTAAAGAAATACAGGCTTTAAGACATATATTAGAGTGATTGGGAGGTGGGAGACTATTTCAAAAGAAGTAGTGGGGGCATTTGGACTCCAGTAAATGAGGGAATTCCTAAGGTCACAACCCCAGGACAAAACACAGACTCAGGAAGGACAGGCAGGACACCTTCACATTCTTTCTTTGGCTGACCTTGACAGCAGGACTAAACTCTGAAGTAGAACCCCAGCCAACACAGAGAAAATTTGAAAAGACTGAAATGTGTTTGTTGCATTGGGTTAGTTTTTGTTAGTTCATTGCACTGAAGGAAATCTCTGTCATATCACTAGCCGGATACAGACTTAAGGAGGTGACAGCATAGGGACTTAATCCCATAGTTAAGGCTTTAAAACATTAAAATGTATAGTGTGCAATGAAATGTTGGAAGACACACAAAAAATGGTCCAAACATAGGAATGAGATAAAACTTCAGAAACCCAAACAAAGAATACCAGACTTTGGATATACTAGAGAAAGACTCCAAAAAATGATCTTTAATATGCTCAAAGAGATCAAACAAAACACAGAGAACAAAAGGTATCAGGAAAATGATGAATGAATGATGCAACACTCTGAATAAAGAGAAAGAAATTTTTAAAAGTAAACAAATAGAAATACTGGAGTTGAAGAAAGCAATAACTGAAATATGAAATTCCTTCAAGGAATTCAACAGAAGATTTACAGCTGGAGGAGGAACCAGTGACTTGAAGAATAGACAACTAAAATTATTCAGACTGCTGAGCAAAAAGAAAAAGTGACAC